>PVKS010010682.1:0-59260 GCA_004027875.1 Aplodontia rufa
CCATCACCATCACCACCATCATCACCATCACCATCACCACCACCATCACCACCATCATCAGCATCACCACCATCACCAGAGGCCATGTAGAAGCTAAAACTTTTTTTAAAGAGAGAGAAAGACAGTCAATTTCATTTATTTTTTCTTCTGCTTTTTGTTTTTTCTAACGCTTAACATTAACAACATAATTATCACATCACCACCATCATCATGTATGTGGTACTGGGGTTCAAATCCAGGTCCAAATCAGGCAAGTGCTCTACTGCTGAGCCACCTCTTCACCCTATAGCTAACACTTCTTAAAAGGACCTCGAGGAACCAGCAATTAAACCACAACTCAAAAGCCCTACTTGCTGCGGTCGTTATCAGCACCGTTATTTCTGTTGTCATGTTCTTGCTGCTATTTATCTCCATCTTGGAACTGTCGTGTCTTTAGTAGGGCTTCTTTGGACCTTCTGACCTGGCCCCAGCCATATTAGAGATCACTTTTTTAAAGTTCTTCTTTCATTGCTAAGCCACCATTTTTGATTCAAGGAGAATAATTGTGTCACTACATCTTTTCCAAGCCTAAAACTATGATAGCAGCAGTGTTAAGTACCAAAGCAAACATTTCTTATTTACATTCTAATTAACACTGTGCATATATTAGTTCATTTTATCATCACAGTGACCTAGCAAAGAAGGTATGATACTATTTCCATTTCATGCATTAGGATACTGGGCTTGGGGAGGCTCAATAACAATCCTGGTGCCTGAAACACTAAATATGCTGCTGGCCACTACAGAAGTTCCTCAAAAGACCCAGCTACATCCCTCCTCAGTGTTTATCACAATGCACAATGCGCGCATGCCCACTTTCAAAGCAGCACGATTCCCAACAGCCACACTATGGAACCAGCCTGGGTGTCCATTACCAAATGAATGGATAAAGAAAATGTGGTCTATATACACAATAGAGTTTTATTCAGACATAAAGAAAAACGAAATCATGTCATTTGCAGGAAAATGGATAGAACTAGAGACCATTCTGTTAAGCAAAATAAGCCAAACTCAGAAGGTCAAGGGTCGCATGTTTTCTCTGATATGTGGAAGCTAGAGAGGAAAAAAGGAAAGAAAGGTGGGGGAGGAGGGTCTCATGAAAATCCAAGGGGGATCAGTGGAGGAAAGGGATCCCCGGGCTGGAGGAAGGGAGGGTAAGTGCTGTGGGAGGAATGATATTGGTCAAATTATATTGCTGTATCGTGTGCCGTACAGATTACACACAACAAATCCCACCATCATACACAGCCATGATGCACCAACAAAAATATGTAGGGATGAACAAGAGATGGAGCCTGGGGAGACCAAAACCAAAAACACTAATTGCGCATTGACAAAGCAGGCCAGAGAACTGGACCCAGGCGTTTCCACTCTGAGGTTCAAGTCCATGAACACCTTGTCTCACCGCCCCTGCTTAGTGAGAATCCCCCAAGGGGGACCTTTTATTGTCATTCTTTGTGTTATCTGGGTGTTACTTTTATTGCAGAAGCTATTTCTTTACAGTAACAGAAGTCTTTCTTTTCAGTGCCTCTGGCCCCCATCTTCATCAGTGCTGCGCAGGGACAGTCATATCCTCCTGGGTGACAGGTCCTTCACGGTTAACCCAGCCTTAGTGGCAACAGTCCAGGCCTCCTCTGAGCGTTATGATCTCCTCTCCTTCCTCTTCGCTTCCCTCACAGCACAATCTAATTGTCTGCTTCCCAAAACAAGTTCATCCTTCTCAGATCCGCCCTCAGAGCCACTGCCATCCACAGGAAGCACAACGGATTTTACAGGATGGTTGGGAAGGACTTCAGGATACAAGGTGAGGTGTAGAACCCAGGGCTGTGTTTCCCAAGTCGAGAGCGGGGACACACCTGTGTGGTCGCTCCCTTCCTCTCCTTTGGGTTTCTAATCTGGCCAACCAACATCTGCATATTATGAGGTAAATAAAGCTTTGAGGGAAGCAGAGCTACCCAATTAAGGTCTGCAGGTGAAAAGTAGGCTGTGAAATCTTCCTTTCAGCGGGAGTGTCTTTATGGAAATGCCAGAGTTGGTTCACCAGTCGCATGTAAATGAGGTGCGCAGGCACCGTAATTACATCACCTGGCTGCCTCCCCAGCGCCAGGCTGATGGGTCTTTGGTCTGTGGACACTTTGAAGAAGGGGCTCCCTTTTAGTTTCTCAAAACCATGAGGCTGTGATCCCAACAGGGTAAACTTAGCTCAGCCTCTGAGCCTGCAAACCGTTCATTATAAACCCCAAACTGTCACATTGCTCCCCTAATGAGGGTGTACATCTTTGGCAGCCTCGGGACAGTAGTAACTTATTTCATGACACATTCTGGGAGTTTTATGTGCCTGCTCCATAAAAAAAGGGAATGTGCTGTTTCCATAGCAATGCGGGGTCTTTCGGGCAGCCCCGTGGTGACAGCCAGAGCCCCCGCATTCTGCTGGGAACTGTTCTTTTTATTTTTCTGGAAGCTCTTAAATTGTCCCCAAAGCACCCTCCTCGGCCCCCATTTCAGAACAGACCAAATGGCACATTCTCAGATCTGCCAGCCTGACGATTCGGAGTAGCAGTTCTTATAAACACTAAGAGCATCCGTTACCAACCCCAGCACACCTGAAGGAGAGGGGACTCTTCTTTCTGCCTGGATTAGAATAGAGACAAAGCGTTGTAATGTCAGTCCACAGCCGACAGAGCTGTGGGGAAATGTGCAAAGGTCTGGCCTGGCGCTCCCCCAGCTGGGAGCAGACAGGAGAACGTCCCAGCCTGTGTCCGGAGCCACGCGGGCTGTGGGTCTGAAAGCCTGCTTCGCCTCACTGGGCTCTTGCAGGAGTAAGGAGAGAGGGTGCACAGTGCCAGCCCTTGAAAGCACCCCTAGACCTTAGAGGGCGTTAACCCAAGGTCTGAGCAGGTCTGGTGAGGCCGTCCTCCCGCAGCCCGGGCTCAGTATTATCAACTTTCCAGGCTTTCGGGGCATCTGCCTGTGGATATGGGCAACCGGCCTGGACGTAAACTGGCATGGTAGGGCTCCAAATTTGCTCCTCAATCTGCCTGCTGCAGCAACCACACCCAATCAAGGGCTGCTACAGGATCCAGCAGGGACCCCGATGTGCCCCATGCAATGACCTACCAGTGACATGCTACTCATTTCCTGTCTGTGGACGGTGGGCCTGACCAGAACAGCCACTCACCGGAACGTGTGCACCACACTTAAGAGCAGGAGCCCCTTTGCTGAGTCCCCTTTGACTACGGAGTACCCTGAGGACAGCTGCTCCACCCCCTGCCCTGGTTTGCGGCTTTGAAAGGGGCTAGCTGCCCCGGCCCTGGACTTGGATTTCCTACTCGCTCTCCTTCTGCTCATCCAGACTCACCCTCCCTGGAGCATTCAGAACCCCTCCTCAGCTGGATCCTCTCCTCCTCTCTTACTCACCTGCATCCATCCTAGAAGTGCATCAGAGTGTTCTAAAGGGCAAATCTGTCCTGTCCCTCCCCAGCTACAATTCTCCCAACACGTTCCCCCATTCACCCTTGGACAAGAATGCGAAGGCCCCACCGACCTCCTCAGCCCCTGCCTCACTCACAGCTGCACCTCTGCCTGTCTCGCCCTCTCCCATGACTTATCCAACTGCTGCACTGGGGAAGCTCCTCCCGCTTAGTGTTCAACTCAGCACTCCTCACTGTGACTGTTACAGTCGCCCACAGTGCCTGACCCAGCCTCCTGCAGAGCCTGATTCCGTTGGTCTGGGAAACCCAGGGGAAGATAATTAGCAGCACAGGTTGAAGGTTGAACCCTTCGCCAGATTGTGAGCGTCCTGAGATTGGTTCCCCGGTCTAGTGGATTCTTGCTTGGCTTTGTCTGCTGTGTTGTTGGACTTCAGCTGCAGACGTTGGAGTTATTAATACTCCTAAGGTCACAGCACAGGATCACAGTGTCCTAGGGCAAGACCTTTTTCTTGCTTGCTTTATTTATTTCTTACCACCGCCAACATCATCCCCTTCTTTCTCTTTGGCCACTACTCTCCTGGGTTTGTTGTGTATCCTTTTAAGTGTTTGTGATCTTATAAATTGGGCATTATTGGTTTGTGTGCATAAATTCTAATTAAACACATGGAAAGGGCTCTCTACTTCAATCCGTGTCTTTCTTTCTTGCTCCCAGACCTATCTTTTTTCCCCTTAGGAATTCACCTTTATTGATTCTTTCTTTCCCTACATTTCTATTGGTGCATTATGGTTGTGTGTATTGATGGGATTTGTTGTTACATGCACCCAATATAACAACATAATTTGGCCAATATCACTTGCCAGCACTTCCTCCTCCATCTTTTCCTCCAACCCCTTGGTCCCTGTCCTCTAAGGATCTGCCTTTTGTTCTTACGAGATCCACCCTGCCTTTGTTTTCTAACTTCCACATAAGAGAGAAAACATACAACCCTTAATCTTCTGAGTTTAACTTATTTCATTTAGCATGATGGTCTCTAGTTCCATTCATTTTCCTGCAAATACCATAACTTCATTTTTCTTCATGGCTGAATAAAACTCCATTGTGTAGAGAGACCACGTTTTCTTTATCCATTCATCCATTGGACACCTAGGTTGTTTCTGCAGTTTGACTATTGAGAATTGTGCTGCTATAAACATGGGTATGCATGGATCACTGTAGTAAGATGACTTCAATTCTTCAGGGTAAACATCAAGAAGTGGAATATTGGTTACATGGTGGTCCCATGCCTAGTCTTTTAAGGAGTTTCCTTAGTACAGACCCTTGTTTTCAAGAGCCCTCTGGGTTGCTGCTAGCATCCCTGATCATTGTTCTAATGCTTCAGAGAATTCTACCACCTGCATCCCTGTGACCACACTCATATTGCCTCCAACCCTCACCTCCCCAAAGTCACCATGCAAACCTCTGCGTACAGCCCTCTGAGGGCCTGGAAGGGAATTTCCTCAAGATGTATACCCAGAAATGTGACTTTCAGGAAAGGGGGCGTATTTTGACCAACCGTGTTTTATTATCAAGCTGTCTTCCCAAATGGCTGCACCAATCTATGTTCTTTGGCCCATGTTTCATTTGTTTATTCTGATACTCTGGTACTCAAGGCTGAGAATCTGATGAGATTTTTGGAAACTTCTCTCTAGAAAAGTAAAAACCATCATAATAGTCATTAAAAATAATATTTACTAAGAAAGATTATGTTTATTAACAAGGTACATGTGTTAGTTGATGTAATTTTTGGAAAAATCTTTTATATAAGATGTTTCTATTTTTTATTGGTATAAAATTTTCAGTGTCAATGATGTGTACAATTCAGGTGTTCAGCATATTCACAGAGCTGTGCCACCACCATCTCCCTGTTTCTAGACGTTTGTCATCACCCTCATGATTACTCTATGCTAAGTAGTCACTACCCATTCAGCCAGTTCCTCCGTCCCTGACAGCTGGGAATCTGCTCTCTACGCCTATAGCTTTGCCTTTTCTGGACATTTTAGAGAAATGGAATCATGCACCATGTGTAGGCACCGCTCCCTCAGTGTGGTGTTTTCAAGCTTGTCCAAGTTGTAGCTAGCATCAGAGCTTCATTCTTTCTTATAGCCGAATGGTATCACATTTTATGAAAACACCCCATTTGTGTATCCTTTCTCTCCTCTTGATGAACATCTGAGTAGTTTCTATCTTTTGGTCATCGTGAGTGAGACTTCTATAAACATGTGTTTCCAAGGTTCTGTGTGGGCTGTTTTTGAATCCTCTTGGATACATACGCAGGGGTAGAATGACTAGGGCATATGGTAGTTCTTTGAGCAACGTTTTGAAGAACAACCAAACTTCTCCTCGGTGCCTATACCATTGTACTTTCCTACCAGCAACAGGTAAGGGTTTCTATTTCCCCGCATTCTTTTCCACACTTGTTATTTTTTGATTTATTATTATTATTATTATTGTAGCAATCATAATGGGTATGAAGTAATATTTCACTGAGGTTTTGATTTGCATTTTTAATGATCAATGCTATTCAACATCTTTTCACATGCTTTTATTTTGGCCAGTTACATATCTTCTTTCAGGAAATTTCTTTAAGGAATGGAAGTAAAACCAGGGTCAGAACTTAGTAACCAGATGGCAGAGCCCGTGGCTAGAAACTATGCCCAACTTTTCATTCATTTTGGAAGACGTCAAAGGAGTTGCTGACCATCTCTCTTCCAAGATTTCAGGGACTTTAGATTCAGAATATCACACTAGACTGCGAGACCAGCAAGAGACCAGGCATGTGATTCTCCATACAGGTATGAATGAATAAATAGTGTACAGTTCCTCCCGAGCTCCCTGTACCTCAGTGTGTGTCCCTTCCCCATCCAATGAGTCCATAACTCAGCTCTAAAGCTCTGTGGACCCAGGAAAAGCCACAGAGCACCCTCACCCTCCCAAGCAAACAGAGGCTGCCTGGGTAGTGCATCGCGGGCACTGAGGGAACCGGAGACCTGATGTCGTGTCTGGGGTGTTATTACATCAGGATCAATTCTTAATCTTTCAGTTTAACTTTGAGCTGCTGTGACCTCAGGGATAAATCATTCTGCTCAACAGCAGTGGCTCTGTGACATTTGAGGTTTTCCCAGAAGACGGTCCCCCACTGAAGGCAGTGTGTGGTTCTCACCCACAACCACTTCAAAGGCAGGCAAGTACACGGGCTCCAGCCAAAGGCGAGACTGACAGGAGTGTGTGTTTCTGTGTTCACTCCAGGTGGGGAGAGGCTGTGCATGTCACCTACCAACGTGACACCTCGGTGTGAGGTTACCTTTGGGGACTCCATGAAACTCATCTGCCTTATTGAGTGCATCCAGGATGAGTCCCTTGAGAATTCAGGGTAGGAAAAGAATCAAAAGTGGAAAAGGGAAGAGTGAGCGGCCGCCTCCTACAGGGAAGGCCTAAGCCAACGCAGGCACGCGGCCAACCCTTGCTTTCCCAGCACCAGCGGCAATCGCCCACATCGCACCAGGATTAACTAACGCCGCAAGGGTTGAAATGCCGCTCCAAGGCCACACGGCTCACACCAGCTGCATCTAAGCTCTAAACTCTAAATCCGCCTGACTTAGATTCTTATGCCTGTTAACATCTCAAATTCTCAATAAGTGAATTCTCTGCCCAGCCCATCCCAGACATTTCTCCCTTCCAAATCCATGTGGAAGACTAGGAAAAACTCTATAGATGAAGAGACCCAAGTTCAAGTCCTACCAAGGCAAATACCCAGTACAAATTGCTGAACTAACTGCCTGGGCTTCCCATCTGCAAAATGGGAAGATTTATGGAATTAAGAGAAATGAATGCAGTTTGAAAAATTAAGCATCTTATTGTTGACAAAGCTTCTTTAAAGAAGCACTCACATTTTCAAGGAGTTTCTTAACATCTATGCAACCTGAAGACCTAAAGACAGGATGCATGGTGGAATTTACCATCGCAGGACAGGTCTTCTGGTACACGGTGAGAAGACCAACAACCCATTTTGCAGAGGCTAGGTTATTTGCCCAAGGTCACAAAACTCCCAAGTGGTAAAGCCTGGACTTGAACCCAGTTTGAATCGAGAGCCCTTGCTCCTGGAGACAATTTGTTCCTGCTAATAATAATCACAACCACAGCTTACTCTTTTTTTATTTGTTCAACATTCTCTTACATATTGGAGGGAATCGTCATCACATACTCATGCATCCGTGGATATTGACATATTGGAGGGAATCGTCGTCACATACTCATGCATCCGTGGATATTGACATATTGGAGGGAATCGTCGTCACATACTCATGCATCCGTGGATATTGACATATTGGAGGGAATCGTCGTCACATACTCATGCATCCATGGATTTTGACAAAGTAAGTTAAGGCTGATCCTAGTCCAGGATCTCCCCATTTCATCCACTCCCTGCTCTCATGTCTCCTCTGCAATACTCCCATGTTATAGATAGAAATAAGCTTACACATGTACATTCATTTTTGAAATGTCTGAGTTTCTCTGCCTGCCTGTGTATAGTGGGTTTCTCATGGGTGTCAAGAGGTCCCAGTTGCATTGATAACCTTCCTAATCTCTCTCTACCCTTCCTGCATCCCTCCCTTCTCCCCCTACCTTTATAGTTATGGTTCCCCCAACTCATGTGAAATTTCAACTATGTTGAGTTTATTATTTAAACTTAACTAACTTTCATCCTCTCTTAGATTTTACTGTAGTTTCCACATATGAGAGAAAACATTTGGCCCTTAAGTCTCTGAGTTTGGGGTATTTCACTCAGCATAGTTTTTTCCATCTCTGTCCATTCGGTTGCAAATGCCATGATATCAATCTTTCTAATAGCAGAGTAGAACTCCATTGTGTATATATATATATATATATATATATATATATATATATATTTATATATATTAGATTTATAATCCACTCATCCACCGGGCATCTGGGTTGGTTCCATAGTTTAGCTATGGTAAATTGAGCTGCTATAAACATTGATGAAGCTGTGTCTCTGTAGTATGCTGATTCTAGCTCTTTTGGGAAATACTCGGGAGTCTCCACACTGCTTTCCATAGCGGCAGTACAAGTCGCAGTCACACCAACAGTGTGATAGTGTTCCTTTCTTCCCACAATCCCTGCAGCATCTGTTATTGTTCGTATTCTTCATTTTTGCCACTCTGACTGGAGTGAGGTGGAATCTTAGTGAAGTTTTATTTTGCATTTCTCTGATTAGTAATGATGTAGAATATTTTCTCATATATTTATTGGCTTTTTGGACCTCTTCTGTTGAGAACTTTCTGTTTAGTTCCCTAGCCCATTTATTGATTGCATTATTTGTGGTTTTGGTGTTCAGTTTTTTGAGGTCTTTTTATATCCTGGATATTAGTCCCCTGTTGAAGGAATAGCAGGCAAAGATTTTCTCCCATTCTGTAGGTTCTCTCTTGACACTCTTGACTGATTCCTTAGCTGTGCAGAAGCTTTTCAGTTTAAAGACATCCCACTCATTTATTCTTTGCTTTAATTCTTGCACTATGGGAGTCTGGTGAAGGAAGAAGGTGCCTGCACTGGTGCCATGGAGTGTTGATCCTATTTTTTTCTTCTAGCAACTGCATAGTTATTGATTTAATTTCTAATTCTTTGATCCATTTTGCTTTGATTTTTGTGCAGGGTGAGAGATAAGGATCTAATTTCAGTTGTCTACATGTGGCTGTCCAGTTGGTCCAGCACCATTTGTTGAATAGACTAAAATATCAGATGGTTAAAGATTTGTGGGTTAGTCTCAGTATCCTCCAGTCTGTTCCATTAGTTTTCATGTCTGTTTTGGTACCAATACCATGCTGTTTTTGTTACTATAGCCTTATAGTATAATTTCAGATCAGGTATTTCTTGCTTAGTAACATTTTGGCTATTCTGGGTTTCCTTTTATTCCAAATATATTTGAGAATTGCTTTTTCTATATCCATGAAGAATGCTATTGGTGTCTTGATGGGAATTGCACTGAATTTGTACAGGGCTTTCGACAGAATGGCCATTTTAATTATATTGATTCTGCCTAACCACGAGCATGGAATGTTTTTTCCATTTTTACAAGGTCTTCTTCAATTTCTTTTTTCAATGTTTGATAATTTTCATTGTAGAGATCCCTTATATCCTTTATTAGTTTAATGCCCAAGTATTTCGTTCTTTTTGAAGTTACTGCGAATGGGATGGATTTCCTGATTTCTTCTTGGGTGGAATTGCTGCTAGAGTATAGGAAAGCTATTGATTTGTGAGTGTTGATCCTGTAGCCAGCCACTTTGCTGAATTCATTCATAAGCTCTAGAAGTCTTCTGATTGAGCTTTCTGAGTGCTTGTTATGTGCCTGGCGTGCTCTCCTTTTCGTACTCACAGGGCCAAAACAACATGCCTGGGCAATAATGAGGGACATGAAGAGCTTGTACCCCATGCAAACTCACAGGGGCCTGTGCAAGAAGAGCTCTGCTGCTCCCCAGTCCAAAGTCCCTTCCAGGTAGCAATATGTGGACATTCAAAACCAGCAAAGCAACAAGAATTCATGAACCTGGATTTATTGATACTAAGACCAAATATCAAGTACAGTCCCCAAGTGCCCAAGAGTCTCCAAATCTGAGGGTCATGTTTTTGCACACAATCCAAATCTATCCACTTGTGACTTTTTCCTTTGCTGGGACACAAACTCCTTGGGTTTCCCCTAGCATGAGAATGCCCAGCCACACCTTGAACACAAGTCATCTGTACAGGCATTTCACCTTATAACTTTACTCAATGAAAAGGGAATCGTATTTGCTGAGACATGTACCTGCTAGTTCTTGCCTTACTCTATGCTTAAGACTGCAAGTACTTGAAAACAAAGAGTCTCTATCCCTGTATTTTATTGTTGAGGGCAAATTTCTATATCCTCTTATTTTGCTTTTATTAATTCATCATAAATCTAAACAATGTGAACATACCTCACTATCATTACACTGGGCCACCTCTAAAAATCATTTAAGAGATAATCTGGAAACTTGAATGTCTTCTTTAAGTTTTAATGTTAAATTATTATTTGAGATAATGTTAGATTTAGAGAAAAGTTTCCTTTAGTTGAAGAACAGCTTTTAGAATCCAAGATTTGGGTGTTGATCATATTTTAACGTCTATTTCTGATAATAAAGCATGATTATATGTATATATATCCATCTTCTAATAGAATTGCTGGTAATTTTTTCTAAAATGCTACCCCAAATCAGGTCTGTTGCTAATCTTTCTTATGTAAATATGTGAATTATCTCAGTCAATCCTCAAACAATCCTGATAGACCTTATCATTCATCCTTATTATTTTATCAATAAAGACCCATTATTTTTCTGCTGTCATACCAGTGGTGCCATTGGGAGTGAATATAACTCTAAGTCTGTATTTCTATAAACTACTCACATATGCCCAGCTGTCCTGCCCCAGGATATAGGTTGGCTGGATGGATCTAGAGTCAGAACAACTGGAGATCAACCCCAGTTCCATCATTTGCATTATGATCTCTAAGTTTTCTCACTCATAAAATGCCATTGATAAAGCCTACTTTTGCAAGTTGCTGTTAGTGTGGTAGAGTATGTATACAGCATGCCCATGTGAAGACTGTGAGGACCAGGTCCCCTTGGGCAGGACAAGCTTAGTGGTGAGGAGACTTGATTCTGAAATCAATATTTAAGGTTTAACTGCTGACTCACCATGTCTAGTTGCTTAATGTCTCTATGCCTCAGTTTTCCCTTCTGAAAATGGAGACACCCTACAAGTGGGTTGTAGGGGATAACCAGTACAGTAACATCACCATTAACCACAGTGCCTGGTGCATAGGACAAACTAACATAATATTGATCACTATCAGTATTGCTAGTTGAATCCCCAATAGCTGGAAGTGCCTGGCTTTATGTACTTGAATGGGTACACTCCCCAGTCCAAACTCCCCAACCTATATGAAGGACAGCATGCGGGGCAGGGTTTTCTCTTCACCACAACATGCACGCTGTTCATCTCTCCTGACATCTCTATATCACAGTCACCTGGCTGCTCAGCTCCCCATGGTCCTCCATCTCCCTAGGAAGGAGTCTCCATGCAGGTCCCCACGAAGAGGATGCTATTGTGATGGATGGTTCTGCTGGAACCTCAGGGCATTGACAGACTCCAGCCTCATACATCACAGGGCCATCAGGACTGGCACCTTGATAATGTGTTATGTGAGTACATCATCAGAACGCTGTCACCCTGGAGATGGATTCATTAGTAGATGGGCTGTCGTAAAAGGGAAGGAGAAGAAGTATTAGAAGCAAGGGAGAAGGAGACCCTTGTGGTGAAGTACAAGATGACCCAACCGTTGAGCTGATAGATGCTGAGAAGGTCACGGGGGCAGCGAAGGGTGGCAGAGGACTGTGCAGATGGATTGTCTGCCCAGAGCCCTACAGCCCTGGGGTCCTATCAGGACTCATCTGCTGACTCCTACTAAACCTTCCTGATGTTTTTACCTCACATACGAAGTGACTATGCCAGCCCTGGTCAGCATACAATTGAATGCTATTCTTATGAGATTCTCTATTGGAACCTCTGGATTCAGCATATTTACCCAGACTTACTTCCTCTGAAACCTCATAGAGACTGAAATACACTACTGTTAATGGTGGCTCCCAACAGACAAAAAGCAACTCTTCTCTCTCTAGAGTATCAAACCGTGCAGTGCTGACCTTTCATGTGATACACATTAATCTACTCTTTGGTGGCATCTCTGGATTTAGTAACACCCAAGATCACTTCCATTTTGGGAAACGTAGTGAGGCAAACACAGGCTATGGAACTAGCAGAGTTGAATTCAAACCAGACACCACTGGATATGGGTCCAGTGACTTGACCAGCCTGTTTTGCCCTTCCAGGTCATTGCATCCTCAATGCAAGGGATATGATCCACAGCTCAAGGTGGCTTCAGGGCTACCTGAAGGGGTATTATAAATGCCTCCCATCCAACCTGAATGTAGCTAATATTTACCAATTAATGTCTCCTGTTATTGTTAATACAAACTAACATTTATTGAGTACTTCAAAATGTGGGGTATTATGCTTTTTACATCAACAATCTTATTTAATATAAAAAATTCCACATGACATAGGCATTGCTGAATTCACCCCCAATATACCTGTAGGAAACTGAGGCTTGGAGACATTAAATGACTTGTGCAGGATGATATGTGACATGCCAGGATTCAAACACCAGCTGTTTAGTGCATTATGCCACAATGTTATTTGAATCCCTGACATGAATTAAGAGACACCAGTACCACTTTACAAGTCCACCCTTTGTTCTTCCTCCTGAGCCACCAAGTCCAACATACCATGCCTCAGCCTTTTAAAGATGGTCAGACTCTTGAAAAGTGTGATTCTCTTAGAAATTTTGCTCTAAAAATACAAGGAATGTGCGTGTTACCATGCTATGGTGGCATTATTACAATGTCTTATAATGTCATCTTCAGCAAATTCTCTATGGCTTTCGTGTCTGGCATTAAATACAGATGGCTTTGGAGGCACAGTATATTACAGCAGTTGGGGAAAATCTTTGTTTTACAATGTTCAAACCCCTCACCTTCCTTTGGACTTAAGTAGCCAATCAGTTTGCTCTTGCAAGGTATAGTTTGTCCAACCTCAGTAGTGGAATTAGGGTAACCTTCAGGTTGTAGTTACTTACCTAAAAGGACTAGAGAGCCAGAGGACTCTACGACCTGCAGAAAATCATGGAACATGGAGTCAGAATACACAATAAATGTTAGTTGAATCTCACTAACCAGCTCTGTAGCTGCAGGCAAAACATATTTACTTCTCACAGCATTGGTCCCATGATATTTAAAAAGGAGAAATCTACGATGAATATCTCTGAAGTTTCCTCCACTTCTGCGTTCTGTTATTCTCAGAACATTCCCCTCTGTGCTCACCTTACTTGCAAAACTCCTACTAGAGCAAAGAATAACCCAACAGTCATGGAATGAAGTGCATATCAAGTCTCAGCCCCTGACGTACACACAGTAAAAATGCTAACTCTACAGATGTGGATATTCACCCTGGTAATGGTGAGATTGAATTTCAGCAGAGAGCTTCCATATCACATAATGGTATATCATTGCACTACGTTTTTCTTCCTCTAGCAAATGAAGCACACAGGAAAAAAAATTGAAAAGAACATACATTGTTTTATTGTCTTGTGAAATGGCTGGGTTTCAAGCCAATAGCATGCCTTAATGCTCAAGTTCTCCAGGGTGATACAAAGTGCAGAGCATTTCTGTTTGTGAAGCTAAATTTAATAAACAGAGTAATCCCCTGGCAAGTCCTGGGATTTTTCTAATATCCTGATGGTGTCAAGGGAGAGGGTCTTGATATGTGAAAAATAGCAAAGACCTTACAACCAAGACTTCAGACTTACTAGAAACAATTGCCCTTTAATTGAGGCATCTGCTTTTCACACGGTGAGGAGCTGATTTGGACATAACTTTAATGGCGGCACTGTCCTTGAGCCGTGGGTGCTGTGCACAAGTCATGGTGCTGAACAAGAAGTTTTTAAAGCCAGTGTTGCCCAGCCTGGTCTTAGGATACAAAGACTATTGCCCTTTATCAATGTAAAGACATCCTTAGTCTATGCCCTACCTGGCATCTGAAGTCCACACTGGCAACTGAGACATCTTATCGTATCAGAGCATAATCATCCTCAGTCATTGAGTCCCCAGCAGTGATAGGTGATAGTGATGCTTGTATCAAAAATACTGTACAAGGTCAAGTCCCCTGGGAGCAGGGGTTGGGGTGGGGGATTCTTGGGTGAGTGCTGAATTGACTGCTCTCAGGAAAAGGGAACTAAAGGAAGTAGAGTCGTTTAAGGGACAAAAAACTGAATAAGATTGAAGAGGCCAAATTCAGTGTGATTCCATGGGGAAATCTGAAGCACAAACTATACTGCGAAGTTAGTTCTACCATGAGACCAAAGATGGGCCTTTTGGTACCACTGTGTCTGTCAGTCAGCCATTGTCTACAGACTTCCCAGGGAAAGGGTGCCTTCCAGTTGAGGTGGCTCCCATTAGGCTAGCAAAGTTCAAAGAGGTGACAGTGGCATTGACTCCACTGTGGGAGCTTTATCCTGGTTCTCAGGTTCCCTTTACCATTGTCAGGTACTCTGTTTCCATCACTGCTTCCCAGGAACTTAGTAGTTGAAAACAACCTGCCAATTGCTTTGCTCAGGATTCTGCAACTTGGGAAGGTGGTTCAGCAAGAGAGGCTCACCCGGCTTCCACGCAACATCAAGTGAAAAAGCCATCTCTAAGAGGGCTCAGTCACATGGTTGGTAAACTAGTGCCAGCATCAGTGGGAGCTTAGCCAGCCCTGAGGGCAGGGGCCCTTGTTTCCCTGCTATATGGGTCTCTCGGTGCAGCCTGACTTCTTGAAGCATTGTGTGTGGGTTCTAAGGATGAATGTCCCCAGGGATAGAGCGATCACTTTTTATTGCCTAGCCTTGTAAGTTAAATGACGTCCTTTCTGCTGTTGTCTATTCATCAGGAAGACCTCAAATCGATAGACTTGACCTTTCAATGGGGGAGCAGCAGCGACCTTGGAGCGCTTCGGAGATGCAACATATTGCTTTAGCCACTTGGGGAATGCCATTTGGGAGCATCTGTTCCCCAGCTCCTGTGCCCTTTCCTTGGTAGCTGATACTTGTGGCTCTCTGTGGAGAACAGCAGAGAGACCCAGGAATGCCCGGGAAGATAGCCCTCCCTCCCACAGGGGGCCTAGCCCATGCCTGACAAGGGCAGAAAAGTAGCAGTTCCTTGCTGCTGGCAGAGGCAAGCTCGGAGACTCCGTTTAGATTCCAGAGCACCCCGCCAGGACTAAGCATAGGCTCGAAGTTCCCTGAAATAACACCCTGCTTTCTCCACCCCTCGGTCAGCATCCACTGGGAGCATTTCCTTCCCTGGCGCATGAATCCTCATTTCAGAATCTGCCTCCGGGGACTTCACCCAAGACAACCTCCCTCTCAGGGAGTCACTGCTTATTCACTGTGCTGCTCATGTAACATGTAGACAAGTATCACCTTGTGGTCTCCTGCTTAATTTTGTCCCACAAGCATCAATATCATCATCCATCTTTTTTTAAGAGGAGAGAGAGAGAGAGAGAGAGAGAGAGAATCAATTTTTATTGAGTTTTTCACATGGCTTTTATTGCTCTGACACTTAGTTGTGTACATGGGTGCTGGGGTTTGAACCCGTGTGCTGGTGCATGCCGGGCAAGCGCCGTAACTGCCGAGCCACGGCTCCAGCTTCTCATCATCCATCTTTATGCTTGATTTCCCAAGAGCTGGATGAGCTGGGCCTTATTCAATTTCCATTTCCTCCAATTCCTAAAAAATAATGTAGGAAGAACATGAAGACAGTCAAGAACCTATATGTTAGGTGCCTCTTTGCATTCATTATCCCCTCTAATTTGAAAGCATTTCTTATGACAATTATTATTTCACCCCTCTCATTGCATAATTGAGGGGTATAAAGTTGAGAGGCAGGGACATTAACCTACACACCCCCAGCAGGATCCATAAACAGAATATTCTATATAGAAGCCCCCCAAGGAATTTGGGGCACCCCTGGACTTGTGCAATGCATTAGTCCTTTGAAGGACAAACTTCTCCAAGGTTCAGCCAGGGAGTAACAGGGCATGAATTCGACACCTGATTGGTTGGAAATGTCTTCCTTCTCCATGAAGCCAGGATGGTGTCCAGTAACCGAGACTTGCATATTATTTTTAATCTCTTTCTTTCATGCCAGTTAGGCTTTGTAATGATTGTGCTCTTTATGCAGTGATGAAGGTATTTTTCGTAATGGTGAAATAAGCTCTGGATCGCCTGCTTTATTCTTTGACCAAGGTCTATGGAGGTTGTGAGGCAGGGAGCTTCTCAAAGTCCACAGGTATATGAAGGAGGCTGAGTGAGAAGCTACCAAGAAAGGAATGAAGGTGCCAGTGAGCTGAAGAAAGCAGGCATTCTGTGTCAAGTGCAGCCACACTTGCTTTCTGATTTTCTAGCTGGCTGCTTTCTCCGCGATGGGCACCTCACATCTGTGTTGGAGAATGACATGCCCCTAGCTCAGCGCCTCAGCTTGGTGTCAGCCTCCCAATCTGAAAAATTGAAGTTTCAGTTCCAGAAATTGCTGTTTTCAGAAGTGACATCGTTTGAGCATTGTGCCTTCGACAGAGAGATGAACCCCAATCGAATCTCACAAGGTAACTGACAGGGTCTGTCCGAGTTATTGAGATCCTGGCTTTGGGGACCAGACTCCTACAGCCTATCATCCCCGTCATCTACACACCAGGTGCCTCACTTTCCTCTAACGTATGAGAGCAATCTGTTGGGTTGTTTGAAAGTCAAACAGAAAGCTAAACATTAGCCTCTTAGTATTTGCAGCAAATCGAGCTTCTGCTGCTGCTGCCGTCGTCAGTCATCACCATTACTCACGAAGCCTTTCCCGATTCACGATCATCAGCTGTATCTGCACTTGAATGAAAGTCCAAGTTAATTTGATGATCCCTAAGCCCTTGAACGTGACTGTCACTTTTCTTATCTCTAACCTTTCATCTTCCAAGTCCATCCCCCAATATATGCATCACCCACACACTCACAGGGCAACTGTGGACATGTTCAGATTGTAATGTCTAAGGTCAGAGTCCGCAATAAACCCCAGACAGGTGTTACAGCAGCCAGGGAGTGGCAGGGCTGAAGTTACAGTTCCAAGAAAACTGTGGGTGAGAGGGAAGTCCACGGTGGGTTTTGGAAGCAATTGAATGCCTGGTGATATAACACCTGACCTGCAGCATGACGCCACCTCACCTCCCCCTGTGGTATGCATTGCACCACGTGACCCTCTCAACCACCCAACGTGGTAGGTATAATTACTGGACAAAGTGACTTGCCTGGGGTCACAGGGCTGCTGAGTGGAAGAGCTCAGACTCAGACATGGTTGCGTTGCCCCCATGCCTGGCACCCCTTCCATTCTACCTTCCCACCTCCCAACACCATCTGAGCATTTAATAGCAGACAATTCTCCCATCGCTGGCTGATTCCAGGGCAGATGAGTAATTACCCAGTGGCCCCCACCAGGGACTGCTGAGTTCAAGGTGTTGAAGCAGAAAGAGTTTGAAGGAGAGAGACAAGTGCTCTCCTCGTGACCACTCCAGGAGTCTGACACATCCCTGTGCTCACAGATGTCACCATTAATGTCCTTTCCCCCAGAAGATTCAGGCAGGGGATCTGGGCAAATCCATCATGGCCCTGAACATAATGTTGATGAATGATCTCATTAACCTGGCAGCTCGCACCATGCCAACAGTAGCGTCGATCCCTCGAGTGAAACCTGGCTTAGCATTTCCATTCTTCTTCCGCCATCCCCAGTGATACGCACACACACCCCCGCTGGCCCCCAGCCCTACAATGCCCCCATGGAATTGGTGCTCCTATGATTGCTGTCTTTGCTCTCCCTGTGAGCTGGCTGATAGTGACTTCCCTGTACAAGCCAAGGCAGCAACTCTCAGAGGAATCAGACAATTTATCCAAGGGACTTGAGACCAGGTGTGGCTGACCCCAGAGCCTTGGTCTTCCCTTGACCCTATACCAGCTTTTCCAGACTTTTTAAACAGTTTGCAAAATCCTATTTTATCTGTCTTCTCATTCTGTCAGTCAACTAACCCTGTGGGGTAGACTTTCACAGTAAACCTTTATAAGAAACTTGTCAGACTGGTTTAAAATGCATATGTGAGAGTAAAGCTATGAAAATAGCCATCATGGAAGAAAATGGTGGGGGCGGGTGAGGGGAAAGAGCAGAGAGGCTAACTCTCCCAACTAGATATCATGACACCTCAGGAAACCACATTCACAAATACAATATGGTCCTGGCGCAGAAGCCAGCAGACCATGAAACAGAATAGCTAGAGTGAACAGGAGAGAGAGCTGCTGATGATGTGCGATACGTATAGAATCACAAATCTATGGGGAACTATTACATAAATATTTTAGGATATTTGGCATATATGGCATGTATAATAAATTTATTTAAAGATAAGATTGAATCTCTACCTCACATTGTATACAAAAGTAATCCCCAAATAACATGAAAGGTAAGTCTTTGATATATTTTTTCTTTTCTTTTTTTAAATTTTTATTAGTGCATTATACTTGTACATAATGATATTAAGCAACATATTTTTAAATTAAAATAAAAGCTTTCTGACCTCAAAGTATAAAATGATTTTTTTATGCAACCTCAAAAGCACAAACTCTGGGAGAAGGAATTATTGGATTTGTTTACTTTTGATAAATATCAGATGTCCTTTCAATGAAAGATATTATTAACAGGTGACAGACTAGAAAGAGGTATTTGCTACATCCCAGAAGGAGAAAACAAATTGATGGGATGTACCTGGTGAGAGGCTTCAACTTTCAGCATTCAGTGAGGTTAAATTCCATCATTGAGATGCCACTTCATGCCCTCCCGACAGGCAGAAGGTTCTATCTGCAGAATACAGGCATCGCCTGGAGTCTCAAAGCTCTCCAAATGCAGAGCAAAAGTAACTGCATCGGCTTAAATGCCTAAGACCCCACGGCCAACTCTTGCATACATGAGTTAATCAGCTCTGTGTTACTGTAACAAAATACGTGAGGCAATGAACTCGTATGTAGAAAGGTTTATTTTTGGTTCATGGTTCTGAGGTCCCACAGCAAGATCAGATGATCCTGTTGCTTTGAGCATCTGGAGACCAGGTCACATCATGAGAAGAGGGCACAATGGAGCAAACTGTTCACTTTGTGAGCCTTGAAAAGGAAAGAAGTGACCAGTCCCACCAACCCCTACAAGGGCGTGACCTCAGCACTTCCCACTAGACCCCGCCTCTTAAAGGCTCCACAGCCTCCCAGTTGTGCCACCCTGGGGACCAAGTCTTTAACACACAGCTTTGGGGAGGCACCATTCCACACCACAGCACCACATACTCCACAGAAGCTCCCCAAAAAACGCATACGAGGAAAACTATCTCAGTTTCGTTGTGTTATCTTAAGACTTCGAGGAAATCTAGTTGCACATCCCTAGTGGAACAGATAAATGTAGTGTAAGAGACTATGAGGCACATGATTCATTCAGAAATACGAACAAGATTGATAAATGACAAGGACAAGTCTCGAATGACAACTCAACGGGAAAACAGAAACAAGACACACGTCACTCATGCAAAATTTCAAACACGCCTGCCCAGCCCCAGAGCAGTGCCCAAGGATGCACATATACCCAAAGAGACGTGTGGAGAGCAGAGTGGAAATCCGTGCTTGTAACAGGACAAAGTGACCCTGCATAGTGGGAAGGAGGAGGCCAGGTGGCAATGAAGACGAAAGCAATGGATTTTACAAAATGAACTAGCAGTCATGCACAGTCTAATTCTGCACCGTGACAACTGCTGAGGACCATGAGCAGGTTGGTCATGTGCACAGGAAGCCCAGGTAAGAAGCGAGGGAAAGGGAAGGGATGGGCTGAGGGGTGGAGACGAGTCCACAGGAAACCTTAGGGCACCATCCCACAGGAAGAAAAGGAAGTAAACATTAGGGACTCGCGTGCTGAAATGATGAAGGAAGAGCCAAGACAGGAGGAGGACCACCCTCGTAGCGTTGGAGGAGTGTGGACAGAGTCCCATGGGACCTGGGGGTCTTCTCTCAAGGTGAACACAACCAAGAGTACAGCACAAGGGGACCTGCTGGCCGCAGCAAGACCACCAATACAAATCCAACAGACTGGGCGGGGGATAAAGAGAAGCGCCTGGCACCATGGAGCTTTCTACACCCCAAAGCTAAGCCACACAAAACTTCCCTGTAAGATGTAGAATTTAGACAATGTTATTTACTCTTTTTTTTTTTCTTTTTAGTACCAGAGATTGAACCCAGGGGTGCTTAACCACTGAGCCACATCCCCAGATTTTTTAGTTTTTATTTTGAGACAGGGTCTCGCTAAGTTGTTCAGGGCCTCACTAAGTTGCTGAGGCTGGCCTTGAACTTGCAATCCTCCTGCCTCAGCCTCCTGAGCTGCTGGAATTACAGGCGTGCATGCGTGCCGCTGAGCCTGGTTGGTTTGCTTTCTTCTCCAACCACTTGCTAGTCACGTGATCTCAGACAATTTCTCAACCTCTTTGAGCCCAATTTTCTCAATATGCAGGTAATCATAGTTCCTACTCCCAAGAGTGACGGCAAGTGAATGAGGTCATGTGTGCAAACGTTCGCACAGTGTTTGACACGTAGGTGATGTTTGTTCAGAAAGAGGAACGCTGCGGCTTCCATGGTTATTTCTGTAACGAGCCTAAGTCAGTTGGCCAATGTCCCTGGAACCCTCCTGCAATGGTGCTGGAGAAGTCCCGGATCCAGACCCCTGGTTCTTCCACCAAGTTTCTGGGAGGTCTTAAGTGAGTCAAGCTGAACCCACAGGTCTCTGGCTGCTTCTCTGATAAGCAGAATGGCTCACTCCCTGCCGTATGTGACACGGGACAGCATCTCACTTCCCAGGGAGGCCTCCAGGTCCTGGCCTCTAGGAGGAAGGGAGACCCTGCAGCACCCATCGCAGCCTTTCAAGATGGAGACATCCAAATATTTAAATTGCCATGTGCACTATCAAGTCAGGTGAAATTCCAACAAAACGTCATGATGATGATGACGTCACACTTCACCTGTGGCAGGTGGGCATTGCTGTGACCCTATTTTACAGATAGAGAACTAATGATCAAAAACGCTCCAGGGGTGGGGCGTGCTGGAGCTGTGACTCAGCGGTTATGGCGCTTGCCTGGCATGCACCACTACGTGAGTTCGAGCCCCAGCACCACGTACCCGACAAGGTTTCAGATCAGCGAAGGCCACGTGGAAAACTAACATGAAAAATGGATTCTCTCTTTCTCTCCAGCTCTCTCTCACTGTCCCTCTCTCTTAAAATAAAAAGTTTCTGGGGGGACTGAAGTGGTTTCTCTGTGGTTACGGTGCTTGCCTGGCAGGCACAAGGATCCTGGTTCAAACCCCAACACCACGTACGCAGTGAAGTGTCACAGCAACCAAAGTCACACGAAAAACTAATAAAATTGATTCTCTCTTTCTCTCTCCCTCTCACTGTCCCTCTCTCTTTAAAAAAAAAAAAAAAGCTCCTGGTGGGGGGTGCTGGAGCAGTGGCTCAGTGGTTACAGCACTTGCCTGGCACGCATGAGGATGCATGAGGACGTGGGTTTGAACCCCAGCACCACATATACAATGAGGTGTCGGAGCAACGAAAACCACATGAAAAACTAAATAAAAGGTACTCTCTCTCTCTCACTGTACTTCTCTCTTAAAAAAGAATACAAAAGAAAGAAAGAAAGATCCTGGGAATTTGTCCAAAGTCACAGCTGATGAGCTTAACGGCTAGATTGAACACCTGTCCTCTGGGCTTCCAGCACTCCTCTTCTGTCTACCAGACCAGGTGAAGGGCAGCCAGGTGGCCAGGAGCTGGAGCAGGGGCGGGTGAGAGGCCGGCGCTGGGATAATCGCTGGACCCCTGCTGCTACTGGTTGACGCCTTGAGAACCTTAGTGTCTCCCCCTTGTGTTCTGAACATAAAGTGGGATCAGTAAGAGAGCCGAGGCTGACAGCTGGAATAAAGCAGATCCTCTGTGTCTCAGAGAAGCAGAAGTCGTCACCAGCTTGTAGCAGGCCACACTGCCAGGAAACATGCCCACGGGGGACAGGGCCAGCAACCCGTGATAGGATGATAAGGATGGGGAGAGGAGAGCTCCCAAGTCCAAATACCAAGGTCACACCGTGTGACCTTCTGCCCCTTGCCCATCTGTCCTTCAGCTCCAAGTCCACCAGGTAACCCAGTCCTGCCTGCTACTGCGTGATCAAGGAAAGATTCTGTCCCCTCGGTGCTCTTATTTCTGCAATAGGAATATTAATCCCTAACGGAGACTAGAGATTCTCTGAGCTCTAATTAGCACAAACCCTGTAGTAAAATCTGTGCTCGGTAGACTGAGGCAGCTCTTACATTGCAGGTGAAGACAACCTTGTCCCTGGAAGTTTTAATTGAGGTGTGACCCTGTGTGCTGTGAGAGCTAGGGTTTGATCAAAGTCGGGGGCAGCTGAGAGTGAGTGGGTGTGAGGCTGTGGGGACTCAGAACCAGAGGCCAACAGCAGAGCAGGATGATTTGACAAGAGAGTGTTCAGCAGGAGCACTGGTGTTGTGTAGTACGTGAAGAGGGAACATGTGGGATTGATCGGGGGTTGCAGTGGTGCGTGCAAGTCTGTGTGCACTGTGTTAAGGATGTGATGACAACGTGCGGGGTGTAGGGTCGTGTCAGGAGGTACGCTGAGGGGCACAGGTATGTGGTGAGATGTGTCATCGATACAGGAGGTGGACATGAGAATGGGGGCACAGGCAGATCAAGAGTGTGAGAGTGTGTGTGTGTGTGTGTGTGTGCGCTTGTGCAAAGAAACCAGCTTCCCAACCTCCCTGGCCAAACTTGTGACACCACCAATCCCCAAAGCCACCAGCAATTCTCCAGGGATCTGCCCAAGGACCTGCCCAAGTTCACAGCAGTCAGTTTTCTGCCTCCGCTGCGTTCCACTGTGAGACCGACGCTGCTGCTCTTAGCAGCTACTGCAGTGGAGAACCGAGCAAGGAAAACCTGTTATCAGTCCCGTCCCTGGGTGTGGGGAAACATTTGTGGCTTGAAAGAAGGCTTTGTTCCACTACCAATTATTCCTGCTTTTGAAAATGCTTTTGCCTGCATTTGATTAGGACTTAAAAGTGCAGCTTAATACTTCCTGTCTTGCCTGGAACTGTGATTTCCCTCTCGCCTCCAAACGAGGCTCTGTAAATTCAGGCATCCTTGCCCGGCCTCCTCTCCCTTCCAGGGGATTGAGGACTGGGGTTGTGAGTGAGCAAGCCTGCCCTCTACAGGCTGGCTCCTGTAAGTGAGATGCCTCTGATTTCAGCCCTCTGCTAGCCTCAAAGCCTCAGTGCCAAACCCCAGCCTTGACGAGCCTTGGAGGCCCAGCTCCTAAACTAACTCTCCTCCAATGCCCACCTCGAACCTGATACACCTTAGCACATCTGTAGGGCCAGGGCTCTGCCTCTGCACTTGTCAATAGCTCCTCTGTTCCATCTCAGCCTCAGGAATTCCTGCCTCAGAGCTCAATATCACCTGAGCCATAAAACTCCCCAGTGCATTTGATGAATTCTCCACGCCCAGATTCCTGAATATGTTCATTTGCAATTTATGCAAATCTGCATTCTTCATTAGCCCATAATTTGCTTGAGTACAAACACTGTGTTCTGTTCATTTCTATATCTGAGAAAACCATCCCAAGGCCTGGCTCTCATGAGATACTCAAAACTGCTGCTTTCCAGTGCTAAACATTGTTACTCTCCCCAGCACTTTCAAATCTAGATTCATAATCATGAAATAAAGAATCAGGCCTTATCTGGAGATATTAATACAACAGCATGGTAAAAAGAGGAGGATCAATAAATTAGAGGGCAATAGAATTGCTGGAAGGTTTCTCTTCCCAAAGCCACCCTATCATCTCAGCAGCCAGGCACTGCAGCGAATGACTCTCCTTTGCAGAGAAAGGATTGCATTCGTTTTCTCCTCTGAAGACCTCTTGTAAACCAGGCACGGTTTGTAGCAAATCTCTCTCTGCCTGCCCCAGGAGGTTGTAAAGATACATTAAATAATGGAAGAGGTGAGTTTTAATGACCCTCCCAACTGCCACCCTGCGTGTTGTCTCTTCTGCCAGATGGACATCTTGATGGATGTAAAGTGTTACTTAAGAGACACCCTTTATAGGATTGTAGGTCATGGTTAAAATCTGAGTAATGTGGTTTGAGATTATTTCAATTATAGCCTAGGATGAATGCTTTGATATGGACTCAAATCCTTCAAGAGACTTTCGCTGGGACAGTTTGTCTGCTGCCCTCCGGGGTGGGGGGACTTTGGGAGGACCTGCTGGAGCAGAGAAGTGGGACAGTGCACTGGCCCTGTCCACACAGGGAGGCCAGTCAGCGGGACCCCACTTCTAGTGGGTCAGCCCATAAGACTGGCTCTCTCCATGGAAAATTCCACTGGACGAGCTTCATTTCTCAACTGAAATTCATCATCTCTCTCCAGAGTTCAGCTAGGGTCCCCTTCCCCTGCCCTCCACCTGGGGAGAGGTCATACTTTCCTCTCTTGATAGTCCCTAGGTTCATCCATGGTAGTTCTCTAAGTCTCCCTCGCAGCTGTGCAAATTGTCCCTTAATTAAACCTCCTGGGAAGCCCCTGCGGTGAAGGTGTCACCTATTTTGCCTTTAAGATCCTGAGCGATACAGACAGGGTGATTGCAGATGCTGGATGAGGCTTTGGATCCTGGCGTCTGCACTGTTGTAGGATTGCAGGCAGGACAAGTCACTCCTGGTCTCTTCGGCATGCTTCGGTGCAGAATGAGAGCTAAACAGCTCCCAGGAAGGGCTCCCTGAGCGTCAGGACGCCTGGAGGTAATGCAGGAGCTCAGGAAATGCACATTCGCTCCTTTATCTCATTTTGCCTCCTAACACCTCCCCCTGTCTAGCAATCACAAGATGATCTAAATGCTCCTGTCCACTGCATGAATCAGAAACAAGTAACAAAACCAAGTGATAAATTTACCAGGGCCACAGACAGCAGCCTTTTGGTGCTTGTCAATAAAATGTTTAAAATAAGACTTGATTTGCTTTTGCGTTAAAGAAGGTTATTAACTTGCTTAGCTCCTCGGAGGAATGGAGACCTGTGTTGCTTCCCATTACTCACCAGGTTTTTAATCAGGATCCAGGGCTCAGCCAGCCACCGCCGTGGGGACAGCAATGGCTCAGGGAACTGTTTGGGTGACTGGGAGGTGACAAGGGCTCCTTGGTGGAGACTTTGATGAATGGGGACTTCAATTCCAGCCCCTGTTCTTCTCCAGCTCCTCCGCTTGTTTTAGTTGCCAGCACCTAATCTCTGCATTCCAGCATTCCAGGTCTCAGCCCGCCCACAGCAGTGAAGACACACTGTCCCTCCCACCGCAGCAAGGGGCATCGAGAGCTAGCCTTTGCCCTCAAAGGCAGCACAAAGGGCATTCTGCTGTGCCAAGCCTGGAATTCACCACTGGAAAGTTTTCAAAAATGAAAATGCCAAGATCTTCTGTTGACATTGAAATAATACCAAAAAAAGAGAGGTTAAATGATCGGACAGACTCTATCAGAGTGAGCAGAGTCAAATTCAGCATAGCTGGGGTTGCCTTTTGAAAAATTGGCCCCAAAGACCAGGAATCTGCCCTGAATCCTCTCCAACACATCTTTCATCCCAGCTCCAGGCTCCTCATGCTTCAACAAGGACCATCTGTGTAACCAGCTCCTTGGACACATTTTTCCGGGAGGTGCCCTTTGCCCTGAGAAGTTCCAAGTTGAAGACACATTTTGATTTAATAAGGGAACAATCACTGTTTCACATAGTCCTTTATTCTTTTAAGTGGTCCTGACTCCATTTTTGGATGGCCAGCTTGGTATCTTTGAAGTTGAGGGTAAGCAGGGTAACAGTGTGGTGACATTTCTTTATCTCATCAAGCAAGTGTGGGATGAAACATTTCAAGCCACATCACAATGGCTGCATCTTACAAAATCCAGAGAGGCTGTTCCCAGCCCTCACACCATATCACAACCTTCCCAACACCTGAATATTCCACAAGGAGCAACCTTACCAAGAGAGGGGCTGAAGATATGGGTCACAGTTCTATTTCAAGAATTGACAGGATGAATGTTGTAATGGAGGCTCACTCAGCTATGAATATTCATGAGGTAGATTCAAATCATGTCTTGTACTACCTGGGATAGAGCAAGCCCGCAACAGTTCAGGCCCTTCATCTTTTCTAAATCGTCGTCATCATCATCATCACGGTCATCGTCACCATCAGCACCATTTCTGTTTTTGTGGCTTCTGCATACTTTTGACATGCAGACTCAACCTACTGACATAAAGATAATTCCACGAATACTGCACACACCTCACCGATGAGCCACAAACCGCACTGCGAAAGTCCTCCCCACACAGATCCAAAGAAAAGCCAAGAAATGCTATTGGAGGAAATGAACTCAACATCTTATTGGGAGACAAAGAGAGGAAGCCACTGCGAACTGGAGAGGAGCAGGAGGAAGACAGGCAAACAGAGGCAGGTGGGAGCCTCCACCTCGGGTCCTCAGCCCCTGTAGGGATGCGGGCATCCATCCTCCGCCCTGTGCCTCCAACCCTCTGCTCACACTCTCATGCTTTCCCTAGGAGAGGAGGGGACGCCACTCTCCCTGTACTGCTACTGAGCAACTTCACGGCGGGATGCGTTACTGTGCCTTAATGGTCCGCATCCTTGAGTGGAACTCCCCATGGCTTCCCACCCCCATTTTGTCAGCACATTTGGACAGGAAACCGCAGCAGGGTAACTCATGAGCTCTGCAGGCTGAATTCACATTCCCCACCTAGCATTTTCCCGCCATGCTCTGGGGAGCATTGGGCGCTTACCCAGCTATTTAAACAGCACTCAACTGCCGCTTGCTGCACATACTGTATTCCCCATGCTCAGGAAACGGGGAAAGAAAGAGAGGTCATCAGGGCAGAACTGGAGCATGTCTTTGTTTGGGTTCCCCCAGAAGCAGACCCCTGAGGTGATCATCTGAGCACAAGTTGTTGTCTGAAAGCTCATGGAACACTGGAGGGAAGCGGGGACGCAGCGGGGAATGGAAGACAGCCAGCAAACTGAGAAGCCACCTTCCTCAGAGCGACGGAAGCTTGGTTCCTGCTTTGGGGAAAGGATGGACACGTACCTTGGTACTGGGGAGCTAGGTGGTATATACACCGGCTCCATCAGACACCCTGTCCCTGGAGATGCTCCTACTCTGGCACATCCAGCCTGCCCTGTACCTGAGCACAGTGGCTTCCCAGAAAACACCAAGAGGTGGAGATGCAGATAATGCAGCTCCAAGTTTAAGAGGAAGACGCGGCAGATATAAAAAGTGTCTGCTCTGAGCATCTCCAGGTCTCTGGCTGCAGTGTCACCTTGAAACCACCAGAACCCTACTTAGAAATTGGAACATCCATAGAGCCGGTCCCCAGGAATACCTCACCCAGCTGCCCCCGACTATGCCCCAGCACCTGACAAGGTGCAACCCAAAGGGGCTCTGGGCATTACAGCCACAGCCCAGGAGGCACAGCACGGGGGTTAAGAGCAGGAAGACTGGAAGCCCAGCATCCAGGTTCCAATCGCAGCTCTGCTAATGACCAGTGGGTGGAAATGAACCTCTCTGTTCCCCGGTTTCCTCTTCTGTAAAGCAAAAGCAATGACAAGACCTACTTCCAAGGGTGGATCTGAATGCTGGGTGGGTTCCTGGCATCTGCACTGTGCCAACGTCTCGTAAACATTGTTGTCCTATACTGTCTGGGCCAGAGGTACCTGGAGGTCCTCACCTCTCCAGAAGTTCTCATGTTGAATAAAATAAATGCACACTGAAAGAAGCCCAGAAGTCTGAAAATCATCATGAGCCGTTTATTGGATCATTACCTCAGGTAATGCTTATGGCAATCCTGAGCCTAGGGTGACTGCCAGGGTTTTACAGACATGGAGACTGAGTCTCCAAAACCACACGCTCTGCCTGATTTAATCAGTTATCCACCCTGCACACCGAACCGTATATCATCAGCCTTACAAGCAACCAAATATTCCCTCCCAATCATTATTATCCCATGAAAGTTTAGCGATGATTGCTCAACCATCTTTACTGCATAAAAATGTTTCCCCAGATGGTGAATTGGTTTGACAATAAGTTCTTTTTTTTTAAAGATGGAAGGACAATGAGAAAGAGAGAAAGAGAAAGAGAGAGAGAGAGAATCAATTTTATTTAGTTTTTCACATGGCTTTTGTTGCTCCAACACTTAGTTGTGTACATGGTACTGGGGTCTGAACCCGTGTACGTGTACATGCCAGGCAAGTGCTGTAACCTCTGAGCCACCGCTACAGCCCTAACAATAAGTTCTTTAAAAATCCATCTGAGGTCTAATGAGGAATTAGGTATTTCTCAGGGAACTGGCCCAAGGCAAATCCACTCTTGTGTTTTGTATAGAAACAGCAAGAATTAGGAAAGGACTGATAAAAAGGGACATCACAGAGGAATGGCAGAGCCACCACCTTGGACATGCTTGGGAAGACACAGGCCCATAGTTTCAGTTCTCATCGTACCTGCTAGGGTTCAGCTTTCCCTGGACCCTGGGCACTGAATGGCAACATATTTTCCATCCATTCCCCAGGGTACTGGCACCCCATCTTCAGCCTTCTTCATTCCTCTGATAGTGCTGATCTCTTCCAGAACGGCACTCTGTCCCCTCTGGGTGCATTCTTCACCAGAATTAAACCACCTCTGAGACAGGAGCCTGCCCTGGCATCCTCTCTCTTTACTCAGGCATTTTAGGTAAGAGTGGCTTTTCACCCCCAGAGCCAGAGTACCAAAGTGTCACAGATTAGAGCGAAGCTTAATTAGGAGCAGATTTCTATCACCATGCCCTCCCAGCTGGGAGCTTGGGTACCTGCAAGTCCCTCAGCTCCTCCAGCTCCTCTCCTAGAAGACAGATCACTCTGTACTTCTTTCTTTGCAAGACATTATTTCAAAACAGAGATATTTTATAGAGTAGTGGAGAGACCAGGATTCTCAATCAGAGAAAACTAGATTGATGTTCCACAATGTACTGTGATCTTGATTGAGTTGCTCAACTTCTCTGAGCTTCTAAAAGTTCTTTATCAAGTGGGAAGAAGCTAAGGCCTTTTCATGAAGACAAAGGAGCAAGAGACCTGTTATTAGACCCTGGGATGCAGCACAGCCTCATAAACAGCTTGCCAAATGTACACACCTGCTGGACATTAAGTGCAGGGAAGGGAATCTTCCAACTGAGATTCCAGTGGTAGATATGGTCCCTGCCACCAAGGACTTTCCCCCCAGAGGATTCCCTCAGAGCATCACCATGCATCCCCAGGGTGAGAAAGTAACTTCAAAGATTTCCCTCAAATCTCCCAGTTTCTCAGCTGACCCTGGCTGGTTCTAAGGGCGCCCCCCCCCACCTCGAGAACCATGTTTTCTCAAGGTGTGTTGAGAAATTTCTACTGCAAAGAGGGGATGACTCCAGCCAACCACTTCATCATCTATCCTTAGGGGGATCTACCCTGAGGTTGGTGCAGCAGCCTTCAGGATGTATACTTGGTTGTCTATTCTCCCTCAACCATGGGAGCAGGGGTTCCAGCCACCATATTTGTCGTCAATATTCCACCTCTCACCTCCTCAGGTAACTGGAGATCGAAACAGTGAAGAACATCTCAACCAGTCTGGGAAATAAGATTTTCTCTCCCAGGACTTGGACTTGAGAGTAGAACTAAGGAAAATTCTGGAGTCTATCCTGTACCATGACATGAGCAAAGAAGGGGAAGAAAAGTTTTGCAAAACAAACACACTTTTCTGCCCTGCAGAGGGAGAGAAAGTAATGAGATATAGATAGAGAATCATAGATGAGACCACAGAGAGGACTTTCCAGTTCCTAGGAGCAGTCCCGGATTTCCACGAGACGCTCTGCAGCCTTCTGTGACTCTCCACCCCTCACTCTGTATTTTCTTCCTCCAGCTCCACTGGAATTGGGCTGACAGCTATGCAGACTCCTCAAAGATCCTGGATCCTAAGAATGACTCTCAGAGTCAGCATGGTCCTTCTTCCCATCACGTCACTTCACTGGCCCTGGGTTGCACCATGCATCCAGCGAACCCTCACCTGACACCATCTATCTGCCTGGCCTAATGAAGCACAAATACACACAGAAATGAATAGCAGACCTTGGCAGACCAGAAGTCACCCTCACAGGGAACCGGGGTGAGAGCAGGCTTAACTGTCTCATTATCAAGATGCGGCATACAGAGGAGAAAATGATTCCAGGCTCTGGAGCTGGGTTATATGCACGCAACCCCTAACCCCACAACCGCTTGGCTTTGGCACGCTGTCTTCCGCTCCGAGCCTCAGCTCCCTGATCTCCAACACGAGCATGGGAACAGTGGGCTGGTGCAAAGACTGAGAGAACCCACGGAACACACGTACAACAGGCCTGACGCAGAAAATGGTTAGGAAATGTTGAAAAAAACAGCTTTAAGCTCTTTGGTCCTCACTCTTGAAAGAAAGGTGTCGTGGTACCCTGGTAACAGATAAATACGTTGGCTGGGTTTTTCCTGGCTGATGTTTGTTTATCACATCTTAGACATTGTCACCAAGGGAGGAAAATGGAGAATGATAATGATTTCATGCCGAGGCTCAGTCTCAAGGCTGCCTTCTGGTTGGGGGAGAACTTCTGCACTAATTACAGCGGGGCAATAACCAAAGAATCACCGTCCTGAGGCAAAGGTGGCCTAGTGAGGCTCTGTGAGTGGCAGGGATGGCCAGAACCTCCACTTCCAGGGAATGTGGGAAACACAGCCTGATACAGGCTCAGAAGGGGCCGAGCTCAGTAACGAGGCCTCGCAGCACCGCAGCAGCGAGCGGGCCTGGAGGGCAGGTGATCCAGCACTCCACTGCTGAGGCTGAGAACCCAACAGAATCCATCCAGGGACTGCAGGAGTCTGTGGGAGGAGACAGAGAGGAGACACAGCTCAGCGAATGCCAACTGTCTCCCACCGCCGGGAATAGCAGACCAGGCTGCTGGAGTTTGTTAACATGCAATTGGGGTGAACTGAGAGGCCTGGAATTTCCGCCTTCCATAGCACAGAATTGATATTTCAGGACAGTGAGGTTGGTGGATGAATCAGGTGTGCTTCTTCTGAAAACTTTTGAAGTTGTAGCAAATACTCTAGCGGTGCTTGCTTGGATATCAGTAGAGGCCACCTTATTTCCCAGGAGGTAGAGATGACATAAACTCCTGACAGCTGGTCTTACCTCTCTGCCCACACCAGCCTAGTGGCAGCCCAGCTTTCCTGACACCCACACTCGCTGATCTGAAATCATCTCCCCAGGAGACAGAATACTAATGATAACATCAATATTAACAATTGTGGAGCTCTGGCCTGTGCAAGATATGACGTTAACCTCTTTGTTGTTAACTTCCAATTCAATGGGGTCTCATAAGAAAGGCACTGCTACCTCTATTACACACGCAATCATGTTGGGACTTCAACAGGGTCCTGTGACTGCTGCTGCCTTACAAAAAACTCAAAAACAAGATGCGTAGCCGTGACCATGTTCCGGTTCCTATAGATTTGATGGGTCAAGAATGCCCACACAGTAGGGATAGTTTGTCTTCAGACCATCTTGGTGGGGGCTTGGTTAGCAAATCTTGATTGGATGGTAGATTCAAATGGTTCCTATCTAGAAATAGCCACAGAAGTCTTCATGCACATCTGACACTTGTGTGGGGTGACTTGAAGGCTTGGCTCAGCCGCGCCTGTCAACTAGAGCAGCAACCTGTGGTCTCTGGCTCAGTTGTCCAGGCTTTCTCACAACAGGGGGCCTCTGAGCAGACTGGCACCCAGTGGACACGGGCCTTTTATGACCGCACCTTGACGATCACAAGGTGTCATTTCTACTTCAAGGGAAGGGAATGTGAAGCAACATTAAAGAATTTGCAGCCCTTATTTTAACCCTCCACAGCTAAAAAGTGTCTCCAGTCGAGATTTAACTGCAACATCTGCAGCTCCAGAGCTTGACCTCTTGGCTGTTCCTGCACCTTCCTGGCAGGTAAATTACATAGTCATGGTGCCTCGCCACTTAGAGATCTTAACCTCAATTCCTTAAATTCAGCAGAGGAATAGCTCCTTCCAGGTCATCATAAGGGTCATATTAGTGCCCATCAGAGGAACAGAAAGAAATAGATCTGAGACCTGAGTTTGAACCCCACTTTCTCCGTGTATGACCTTGAGCATGTCCCTTTGACCCACCTCGGAATGCTGTCACATGTGCTAAATGAGATAATTATTTTGAGCGTTTTTATTAACTACGATTCTGCATCTATTGACACATGAAGACGTCAAAGGAAAAGTCATTCTATGTTTCCTTCATGGATTCTTTTTGCATCTGATGCCTCAATAGTTCCACAAGGATTATTGTTCTTCAAAGCTACCTGCAGAGCAAGCAGGAGTCAAATGGTCAATAGTCCTCTAGAATGGGGCAGATGAGAACAGATTCCTGACCCATGCCCTCCAACAGATGAGGAGCCGGGTGGAGGGAGGCGAAATGTGAGTCACAGAGCCTGGGTCTATGGAAAGCTCGGGCTTCCTGTTTTCCAAACCACCCTGCTGCTTTGAGTGTCACTTTGCTACTGAGTAGTCTTAAGGGTTTTAGCCTGATCAGCCTTCCTCTGCAGGTTCTGGTGCCTGTGTTTCTATTCTGATTGATTAGCCACATGACAAATCGCATGTCTAATTAGGGCCGGTGAGATGAAGAGGTACATGGTGATCCTCGCAGGCGGCATTCGAGGCTGGGCCTAGAGAGAGTGATGAAACGCCATCGCTAATCAAGTTGACAAGGTCAGCAGCACTCCTTCTCTTCATTCTTTTCACTCTTATTAGGATAATTTTACACTTCCTGTGCTCGGCAATTGAACAATGATTACTTTGCTAAATACTACATGAGTTTTGACAAAACAAACCCCCGAGGAATCAAAATAAGTAATTTCTATTCAGCAGAAATCATTCTCAGATTAGTCTGCGTGCAGTATTATACAACCCAATTATCTCAATATGCAGACGTGTGTCATAAATAAAGAGCACAGACCATCTTGCAGGAGCTGGGCTTTGAGAAGGTGCTGGTGGCGGTGTTTCCAACTGAAAGGGGTTGGTTTTCAGCCTGGTACCCCCAGGAAAGGAGCTACAGGAAGACTCCCACCTTCAATGTTGAAATGCTTTGGGAATGAACCTTCCAGCTCCATGCATGGAATGGAGATGTCTTTGGTCATTTATTTTAATTTTTAGTGCAAGCAACATTCACTGGGATTTATATCTGTGTCCAACATGGCTCCAGGAATTGAAGACAAACACCATCTATGCCTGGTGGGGTTGTGTTGGGATTGAATCACATCAGCATAAGTTAGGCATTTTGTGCCATATCTGGTCTTTAGCAGATGGAGCTGGGTGCTCCAGTTAACCCCCTCCCTCCTCCCACTACAGATTCTGATTGGCACCATCCCCTCATCGTCTTCATTCATTCTTTCACTTTCATTCTTTTTTTTTAGAGTTAATTTTTTCATTTATTTATTTGTCTATATGGTGCTGGGGATCAAACCTGGGACCTCACACAAGCCACACAAGCTCTCTACCACTGAGCCACCTTTCCAGTCCCACTGACCACTCTTTGTTGAGCTCCTCCATGAGCCCATCTCAGGGGAGAACACTAGGGCGGCAATGGTGGCTGGAAGCAAGCTAGCGCCTGCCCTCTTGAAGTTTACGGTCAGGTGCAAGAAACAGACATTCCATAGTCATATGAACAAGTGTAGACAGGTGTCAGGAGCAGGGTGCATCATGCAGTGGGAACTCCTAGTGAGGGGACAGACCCCAGCCAGAAAGCCTGAGCAATCCTTCCACAAGGACAATGTCTCCTAAACCAACGGTCCAAGGAGAAGCACAAAGAGGTGAACTAGGTAAAGTGGGGTGGGGAAGAGCAGTAGAGATCAAGAAACTAATTCTATTCACAAGAGCTCCACCCTCAGGACCTCCCTAAGTCCCCACTTTCAAATGCCGTCCAGTTCTGGATTAGGTCTCAACACATGGCTTTTGGGAGGGGACACAAATATTCAGTCTATAGCAAAGCACAATCTCAGTTCATTTGACAACACTATGGGAGGTGGTAAGAGCGCCCTGCATTGTAGATGAAGAGATTGAAACTGGGAGTTGTCATGTAACCAGTCCTAGGAGCTGAAGCTGGAATTGAACCCAGGACTGGAGCCAGCATTGGGCTGGGTTCACCCTGCAGCCTCTTGCGATGGAACCTAGACCCCTTTCACAGTTGCCATCTGATGTTCAAGGACGAAAGTAAAGCATGGGAAGGTAACCAAGACCCCACAGATAACTCTGCAGACCTAACCTGGCCCTCCACACAGATAACGTTTCAGTCCACACCCAGGAGAAATGGTCACCTGGCGTTCCCTCCACCTGGGCATTTGCCCGCTGCCTTCCACACCGAGATAGGAGCAAGCACAATGACCTTCCTGACCTGCCTGAGAGGTGGCTGACCTTGCGACAGCCTTGGCTCTGCGCGGGCGGTGCAGCTTCACCAGCTCCCTTTTCTGAATAAAGGCCAAGGCCAAGTTTGAGCCCTGGGTTATTTATTAGGCACAGCAAGGCACTCAAGGCTCCAGCCAGGGGACGGAGCCTGCAGTGAGGAGCGGCTCCTGATTAGATCCGTGCGAGGAAGTGTTCTAGAACAGCGCTTGGCGCCGTAACTGAACCAGCGTGCCAGGCAGAGCCAAGACATTGGCAGCGAAGGGAAAGGGCATTTTTCACAGAAAAAGGCCCCTGACCTCCACCTGCATTTATCTTTGACTTTCTTTCTTTAAGAAAATTCACAATCTTATGCATACATAGGGGCATAATATAGAAGAATCAATAGACCGGGGTGTGGGCAATGTGGGGGTAACTATGGTTTAGGATCAAATGCATATCTTGTTATTACTTTATACCCATTTATGATTGTAAAACAACTCAACTTCTTAATAAAAAAAAGAAGGCCCCTCTCAACCCCACAAAGATCTAAGTCACTAAAATAAAACAAGATAAATATAAATAATTTTTAAAACCAGAGCAAAGGTAATAAAAGAAGCAGGAAACAAAGAAACAGACACGGATAAAGTCGAAAGTAAGGTTAACGTATGACTTTGAGCTTCCTGGCAGCCAAAGCAAACAGAGGCACTGCTTCCAAAAACATTAAAAATTAGCATTTGCTTGGGTACAGTGTACAGTTTCCTGGAAATAAAGTTTGAAAACAGTTTGTCCTGAAGAGAACTTTTATAATTTCTGCCACATCCTGTAACAAATCCACCAACTGGTTTCAATTCTGGAATCGATTAATTTAGAGCTACTATCCCACCATGAACTCATCAAGGAAAATTTCAATATAATTAGTTAGAATGAGACCAAAGAAGGCCAGGCCGATACAGAGATCCCTGGCCTGCCTTCCGTTGGAACTCGGACGGCAGACCACAGAAAGCAAGCTTCTGCATCCGGGCTGCGTGGAACAGTTGTCCCTCCTGCCCAGGTTGAAATGTGGGAGTGGACAGTCAGGCTGCTGAAGACTCCAAGGCTTCTCCTGCACACCTGAGAGAGCACTTGGCTGCTTTATTTGCATCCCGTGCCACATGCTCAGAGAACGGCTAGCAGGTTGGCAACAGGCCCGTTAGGGCTCTAGCGTCTGTCACCAGCTCCACGCTAAGTGGTTGCTGCCTTCACCGTTATTTCATGAAACCCTTAACCGTCCCTGGGAGATGAGTCATGTGCCTCCCCTCCCACAGTTGGAGAAACTAAAAAGCAGAGAGATTAAGAGCTCGGCCACACAGCCAGGAAGCAACAGGGCCTGCTTCTCCTCCTCCTGGGGGCTGGCCAGTGCGGGGCCAATCCTTCCTCCCTCCCACAGCTGCTGTGATTGGATCAGGGCTGGCTCCCAGGCGAGGTCGAGCCTTCTCCCCTGAGATTCAAGTTGAGAGAGGCTCATTTCCCCTCCCCGGCCACTGGCAGCCATCAGGCCCACCCCCTGTGATGGAACCAGCAGACCGAAACAGGGCTCCTGAGACCCGAGAACACATTGAGACCCGGGTCAGTGTGAAGCACTCACCCTTTTTGACCAGATTGATTTGGGTTTCTGTGACTTACACCTGAAACCATCATGAACAAATGCAGCACCCATGTGTTTGGGGTGTGTGTGTGTGTGTGTGTGTGTGTGAGAAACAAACACTTTTTCACATGGTAAGAGTGACAATAAAGTCCATTTGTCTAATTATCAGAACCTGTAATGGAAGTAGATGCAGAACTGAGAATAATAATAAGGGTGGGGAGAAAAAGACATTTAAAACAGATTTCGAAATCCCTGAAGAACCCAGTGTAGTCAGGAAATGCTGACATAAGCCAAACCACAAAAGCACAAACGGCCCACTATGATTAGTTTACCTTTCAATTTGATCTGGATTCAACTCCTGAGGACTTTGGCTGAGCATTACGGGAGAAGCAGGGCCTGAGCCACGGGTATCACAGCCGAGTCCCTGCAGAGGGCCTATTGACTTTGCTAGGTGTCTTCTGCAAATCCTCAGAGCAGCCTAGAACATTGCTAACAGCTCTATGAAACTCCCTCTGGGCCCCAAACTCTGGAGCATGTTCCTGGGGAGACCGCGTCGGCAGACTCGGAAACCCTCCAGGTGTAGGGGTGTTCCACGATCGCAGAGCACAGAGCTAGCGGACATTTGCTAGTGGAGTGAGAGAGAAGATTGGGTACAAGGCAGACCTGGGCACAGTGCACTGCTGCTGCCTAACTGCATCAAGCTCTTGAGGCCTTTGCTAGTGGAAAAGCACCAGAGTTGCATGGACATGCACGCGCTCGCACACACACACCTCACACAAAGAATGGAAAGGAAGAAAAGAAAATCCATGCCAGGCACTCACAATGCAGCTCCTGATTGATTTGCTAGCATCTTCCAAAGTCACTGATGCCAGCAACCAGGCTCCGCCAGCTCTCAGCTTCTCTTTTAGGAAAAAGGAAAAAGAAAAAAGTGCTAACTCTTCTCTGTCTTTGAAACGGTTATGAAATAAAATTGTAGAAAGATAAGAAAATGCCCTAGCCTTATATGACAGATCGGGGACAGTCTACTGCCACATGGTCAATGCAGGCGGTGCCTCCTAGAGTTGAACAAGTGCACAAGAGGACAAGAGTCAAGCAAGGTCTCATCTCTGACCATTCTCCTACTGATCCCAATTCTACAACCAATGTCCCCATCTGCATATGTGTTTGTCAAAATCCCATTTCATTGTCCTGTTTCTTTATCTGCAATTCTCTTGCTCTAGGAATTTAACAATTATATCTTTGAGAAGGGTAAGATCTAGGAAGTTCCACTGGTCCAGTCCCACATATTTCAGACTCCTGAGATTCACATAGTTTATTAGTTAAAGATAGAGACTGTAGAATCTGACAGGACAGAGACAGAGTCATCTCTTTCAATTCACAGGTGAATGCAATGAGGCAAATCATCCCCCATGCAAACCTCCCTTTCCTTGTTTGCAAAATGGGGTGACACTAGTCTGTCTGCTGGATCTATCGGATGTTGTGAGCTCTACACTCCAGCTTGATGCATGGCGAGCGTCCAGAAAGGGCAGGTGTTACTGCCATGCAGTTACGATCATGCTCATCTTGCGCATACGGGGACACAGCCCTGCAGCTGGGAGGGAAGCAGAAGGCAGAGAGCATCCAGCCCTAGCAAGCCTTGCACGCATTGCTACGTCAAGCAATAAATACCGACAGGGAGGGCAGAGAAAGCTGTACCCTCTGCGGGGCTGGTGAGATGCTATCACCCTCATCTCCAGCCCTCCATGATGCTAGCAACAGAAGAGGAAAGAGCCGAATTCTCAGGGCTCTGAGAAAACCTTTCTCACTGAATGGAAAGATCTGAAACGTCATCCTTCATCGAGTCGCCCTGTTAGGGTGAAGAAGCCAACCTCCGTTAAAAGCCAAAGGTGCACCGGAGAAGCGTGGAGCGCCCAGGAATCAAAAATAACCCGACAGCACCTTTGTTTGCTTGCTTGCTTGCTTGTGGGGTTGGGGATGCACCCCAGGCTTCCCGCAAGCTGGGCAAACGCTCTATCACCGAGCCGCACCCCAGGCCTGAGCACGGATTTTCAAAGGGAGCAATAGAACTGTGAAATCCTAGCAAGGGGGAAAGATGCACAGGGGACTCCATCTCCACCCGATTTCCCCTCTGCTGGGGCAGAGTACGTGTCCTAGGAACATACATACCCATGTCACAGATTAGGGCCCTGGGCTGAAACTCACAGTCTGGAGCAACCCAATCCTCTCCCCTCCAGCGAACCAAGTCCCAGAGAGGGGAGAAGACCCTGCCTGCAGCCAAGTTGGACAGCAGAGCTCATCCCTCCAAGCGCCCAGCCCTGGGTTCTATGCTGTAAACCACATCACTTGCTTAGCTAAGGAGAAATAAAAGCAAAAGCAGGATTATTTCAAGTCTGTGTTCATGCAGAGAGTTGAGACTCCAGTTACAAGAGCTCACCCCCTGCAGAAGGGCAGCCCCAAGGGTTTTATGACACTCATTGATGGAGCCTCGAAGGTGGAAGTGGACACTTCAAATCCAAGTCCTGGTCTCTCTCTGACCTTGGTCAAGTTAGGAAAGCTCAGTTCCCTCAACGAGAAACAGAAATAATAGTCTCCAAGAGTTGCTGGAAGATTAATGGGCTGAAACCTCTGTAATCCTCCGACGTGCTGGGTCAACATTTCCGCTCTTTGTTTTTCCAAAATCTCTTTATATGGCTCTCACTCTTGACCTTATCTTTAGAGTAAACCCACTTCTGATCCCCCTGCCTTACCCTTTTTCAATTTTCTCAGAGACCCTGTGCTCCAAAGCTCTGATTAAATAGGAAGACTCACACCTAAGTGTGTCTGACAAATGAAACTATTTATTTTCATTTCTATTCTACACAGCATGTACCAGTCTGCAACTATCTTCACAATCATATCTTGTGAAGAATACCTGAAGGTACCTTTCTGATTGACTTCCTCCATCTATATGCAGATTTCTACGAAGCCAGTAAATAATTTGTAACAATTTGCATTGAGTTTATGGTTTTTCTAATCCAACCCTGATCATTTGTAAATTGTTTCTATTCATGTGCAGATCAACTGTAATAAGATTGCTAATAAAAGAGTGGTTAATAAAATTTATAATGGGAAGTCAAAGCATAATTTAGAGGCAGGGGTTTTTGACATAAGGGCTTTTCCAGGCTGTAGGCAAAAATAGATTAATAAAATTCTATTTGTTTTTATTTTGCATTCTAAAGCATACCTTATGGTGAAAATGTGGTTTCGAATCCTATTTCTTTCTCCTGGCCTTGACTGGTGGTCTTGAAGGATGGTATTTTATCATGTCACTGGGAACTTTCTCAGTAATGAGTGCCTCTCAGCAAGTTGGTGTGAGGTTAGGAAGAATCCAAATGCTTTGTATGCGTTTATCTGTTCACTTCCTTGCAAAACCTTATTTGAGTACTCAGCGTGTTCCAGATAGCGTGACAGGTCATGGGAATGCCACCGTAGATACAACAGAGCCAATTTCATCAAAGAAAGGGCCCATTTGTAGCAATCAACGCTTTATACGTGTTGTTTTCATTAAAGCTGTGCACGTAGTACATGGTTGCGGAATAAAGGAATCTCCTGGAAGAGCGGGGCAAGGGAAACATGCTAACACAGTCAACCCATCCCCCCATTCCTCCGGTCTTTTCAGCACTGTATGTGAAGGCAGAGTCCATTTGGCTGAAAGGAGCCTAAAGGACTTTCTTGGTCACATGAGGTGTCGGTTCATGGTAACAGGTAAAGACCAAACCAAACCTGACTGCCTATGTTCTTAAGAACTCTCCTCATTCATAAGTGCAGAATAAGGACGAGACTCTCCCCATCATTTCATGAGTTGGAGCAGCATAGCCACACTGGAGCTCTTGTTCTTATTTAGCAAATCATAAAAAGCAAATTCCTTGAAGTTAAGCCACCATCTGTGGGTACAAATAGACAGTGGCATATCTGTCTCAGTTCAGAATCCGTATTTGCAGTCATCCTCCTCCAGGTACTTTAGGAAGATGAACAGAGAGAGCAAGGAGAAAGCGCAAGGTGTTAGAATAACAGAGCTTCGTCCACAGGAAAGGAAGCAATGAAAAAGAAAGATGCACCCCTGTCCCCAAAAGTCCCTTCTGCTATCTTTCCTCTTATTTGGTCTTGTTGTCTGGCTCAAAACTTCATGCTTCCCCCTCCAGGAAAGTTAGCCCTCTGCACCTGTCTGCCCAGTCTTCTGCTCCTCTTATAAAACCAGCTCAGTTCTTCCTTATAAATTATTCCTCCTTCAGTCCCCAAAGTGAAAGGTGGAATTGACCTTGGAGGAGAAGACGAAGGGCACACACTTGGAATAGAGAGACCCTTGCCCACGTGAGCCTAACATGACTAACCCTTCATGGACTACAGCAGCATGGTCCCACGTGGCCACTGCCAAAGGCTGATTGTAAGAGATGACATCAATTTCCCCTTCTGTCAGTCAGGCCATCTTCCCAGGCCCCACATCTAATTCAGAAGCCTCTTGTACACTTCAAATTCACCCCGCTTTGCCCCTGGGGCTCAGGGACAGCAGCCGATGTCACCCACAACGCCTTTCTCCTTCAATACTTTTCATAGAGTAAGGAGTGATTGATAGTGGGAATTGCAGATCAAAAGGAGACAGTGAAATGTCACCGGCATTACATAATTTGTACTATCACTTGTCAACATTGATCCCCTTAATACTACCCCTCTGACTGACGAGCGAGGCAGGATTGAAGAATACTAAGAAGCAAAAGAGAGGGATAAAAAGACAACCACGTTTGATTACCCTCCACCGTCCTAAGGATTTGAAAGTCATGACACTGGTTATTACTATGGTCTTTGGAGAGATGAACAGAAACTTAATCTATCTAATAAAATTGCCTTGAGAGATAAACTTAATCTAAACTTTCTTTCAGCTATCTCTCAGTAAAATCTAATGGGTTTTTCTTGGTCTCCATTGCAGCACAAGACAGCTGGGTGGAAGATAGACCCACCACGTTAATTAATCCACTTGGCTCTTGTCAGATGGACCATGGTAAGCGCAGCAGAAGTTGGTGTATCTGAGTGGATTGGGGTCCCCTATGTAATGAATGGGACAAGCACAGTCTTTGGAATGAGGGAGAGTGGGTGAGGCTCGGAGAACAATGGGTCAGAGCGAAGTCAGGGGTAACCCAAGCATCCTTTCCAGGTGTTCAGCTTGTTGCTAGAGAAAGGCTTGGGAGCAGGGGGGAACACTGGTCACTATATGCTAGGCACAAGGCTAGACCCTGGGGAAACTGTGGTTCACATGGCAGAGCCTGGCTCCGCAGGCACATTTCCAGGCGGGTGGAACTCACAGTTCAGCTCCTGCCTGGAAGAAGGATGGGTTGGGAAAGGATGCTGTACTGGACCCGTGTCCCTAGCTCAAGAGGGCAGCATTCTTCCTCTAGGAAGAGCTTGGTCACCCTAAGCCCTTCAGGCTGTGCCAGGTGCTGTCTTCCCCTTTGCATGGAATTAAAACCCACCAGTGTGCACCCCAACGATTAACCAGTCTGGCGATTTCTGTGGCAAGATCTCCACCCTCAGTCTAAGTGATTTTCTTTGCCCTTCCTATCCCTAAATCTATCCCCCCCAAAAAAAAGGCTGAAAGGAAGTGCTTAAAATGGATCCAAATCTTATTTTAAAGCCCGCAGCTCCCACTGATGGAAAAGATGGAAATCATGTAAGGATATGGGACAGTGTCACATGTAAATGTAAGCCAGTCTCCCTCCCACAGGAGGGCATGCCCCTGTCCTCTGATGTTTTCTCTGATATCTGTCTCCATTTATCTCTGTTTTTAACCATTTTGTCCCTCTAGCCTACACCTTCATATATGGGTTAATATGTGCCCGTCCCTGTCCTAGGTGACTGGGTGGTGATACACCGTTCTGCTGTTACAGCAGAACAGACTTTCATGAACATGTGGGTCAAAAGCAAGCATCTATGTCCTGGTCCCAGCTCTAATAAGGAAGAAATAAGATACTATGGTTGGGGTTGGGGATTTAGCTCAGTGGCAGAGCGCTTGACTAGCATGTGCAAGGCCCCGAGTTCAGTCTCAGCAATGAAAAAAAAAAAAAAACCAGATACTATGGTTGCCACCGGGCACCATGGCTGAGGCCAGAGGATCGCAAGTTCAAAGCCAGCCTTAGCAACTTAGCAAGACCCAGTCTCAAATAAAAAATAAAAAGGGCTGGGGAGGTGACTCTAGTGGTTAAGATCCCAGCATCCACTTCCCAGTACCAAAAAAATAAAAAGGAGAAGATACTGTAGCTGCTAGTGGTGGGAGATTTAAATTCAGGAGCAGGTGAAAAGCAGGGTGCATGCCCCAGGGAAGGGAGGAATGAAGAGGTCATATCTCCTGATGGCCTCCCTTTGCAGCAAGTGGGAATGAAAAGAAATGTCAAAAGGGTAACAAACTGTGTGATACGTGCCGTGCCAACACTCCCACTGGCCACCATATGTAAATATCCAGAGGAGCTACTGTTACTCTCCGCAACACCAGGAAGAGTGTTCCCTGGGGAGCCCAGTGGGGACCGGAGGGGTTTGTCCCTCCTGTAAGGATGCACAGGGCAGAGCAGCTCATCTGAGTGCTCTGTCCACGTCTCCTCACTGACTCTCCATCTCTGGCATTCACTCATTCATTCACTCAACCACTCCTTCATGGAATGTTTAATGACTTAGATACTAGAGAAGACGCTCAGTGCTGGGTCACATCAGTGAGCAAGTCAAGATGTCGGGTTTTGCTTGTTTGATTTAGGAGTTTCCCTTCACTTAACTTACAGACAGGGAAGGAGATAATCACCACTCAAAAGGAGGGGACTACACGTGGGCACAAATGCTAGGAGGCAGAGCTCCCTGGGGGCCTCCTTCAGAGGCTACATCATCTGCCATGCAGGTTGGGACTCCTCCAACTGGCTCTTGGTGGAAATCATAGGTGCCCCATGAATCCCGATTATTCCTCTATAAACTAGGGGTGAAATGATGAAACACCCATCTATCACAGTGCCTGGCCCTTGAGAAGAGCCCAAGAAACAGTGGCTGAGTTCGAGGAGGGTGGGCTGAGGCCCTTTTAGCTTCTGAATCTGACTTCTTCTGGCCCTTTCCAAGAGATGACCTCCCTTCTTGGACCATTGGCAAGAAATTTCCTGTGCCTTTGGGTAGCAATTCTGAATCCCCTCTCCAGAAGTGATAAACTCATGAGGTGACAAGAGACTACTCATCTGTAAAGGAAACATCGCTACGCAGATGAGGGCAGATCCAAGAGACGAATGCTCCTGTCCATGCTAATGAGCTCTTGAATCATCTCAGCATCCCGCGTCGCCATAAAACACATTCACTGCTCTCTAGTTTTGCGAAGGAAGAAGCAAGTCGGCTCCTATGGCATCCTCTCAAAATCTTCGATTCCATCCTCCACCCTTCAAGTCTCACTTCTCCAACTCAACATTGCATAAGTGAATAATTATGATCTCCCAAAGATGGAAAAAACATTCATTAAGGACAAATCCTAAAGCTCAGCTTTTCCTTGAAACACAGATAGCTAAGTGGGCAGCTGACCCATGGGGCTCCTGAGATGCGCTTTTCCAAAAGCTTTGGCAGAGAAATCAGCGTGGTGGCTGGGAAGAAGTTGCTACGCAAAGGGCCACAGGAGAGAGGAACCACGGTCAGGAAAGAGGGAAAACGGCCACTGGGACAGCCATTCTAGACAAACAGACACAGGAGCACATGGCTTGCCGAACCATTTGTTTATCTAATTGTGTGTTTTTCCCCTTAAAAATATTTCTCATCAGTGTTATCAGCATGGCCTCAAAATGACTTTCCTATTATTGCTTATAAACAAACCTTTATCACAGATAGCGTGCCTGCTGAATTAAGACACAGTGTTAAGCCGTATATTGCCTCTGTCTGGCAGATCAGCTGTTTGTAGGAAGATAATAATACCAAAAGCAACCACACCAATCAGCTACTGTAAATTAACTTAACTGTGTGAAATAATGCCTCCCCTATCAGATTAGCTTTCTGAATGACTTTATCCTTAAATTAAAGCTTGCCGGGGCTGCGGAGTAAATCATTTAAATGGTGCCGGGTTTTTCAGGTAATGTCTTCATATATTACTGTAATTCCAATCCGCCAAGGCATGCAGGTGGCTGCGGTCTCTAGCTGCTAGTCTCCGCAAACCTCTCCTGCACTGCCATTTTGTAATTACAGTGCAGCTCAGCTCCTGCGGCTGCTAGATTTCCCAGGGTGCACCAGAAGCCAAGGCAATGCATCTTAAAATTATTATTCTTGTGTGGCCCTCGTAACATAAATGTAAATCTTTTATGCTAACGCTGTCAGAGGGTTAGCTCTGGGGCTTCAAGGTGTGCCGATGTGGAATCACGTACCATCCATCAAGCTCCAACCATTTGGGATCTCTGGCAACTTGGGGGAGGGGAGGGGTCGCAAGCTGAATATTACTTTGGAGTCTGGTGGTGGCGAACACGTCATGGCTTTCTTTTTTTTTTTTTTAATTTTGAAGGGGAGGGCGTCATAGAAAGCAAGCCGTAGTGGGGGAGTTTGATAACTCAGCAGCCCTCTCCTGGGAGGGCAGCAAACTCTGGCACAGATGTGGGTCACTCTGATTTCATAGTGCTGTCTGTTCTACATTTAATGTGGAGAGGAGATGGTAAGTCAGACCTCCAGGAACCTTCCTGGAAATTAACCTCTTTGAGCATCTACCTGGGCCAGTTGGGAGGAGCATCTGTCTCCTCGAGAGAAAGCAAGATTGCTGCTACCTGACCTTCTCGTTTGCTTGTGTCTCAGTCTCATACCCTTCCCCTCCAGGGGGGTCAAGTGGTCATTCAGGGGGCTGAGGGAGCAATGGCTCTGCCCAGGTGAGCATGGGAGCAGGCAGAAAAGGCAGCGAGGAGGATCAAGAAGAAATCACGCGGTAGGAACTAATGCCCAATACTGCCAGAGAGTGGGCGCTTAAAGGCAGGGCACCTAAAGATGGCACTCAAGGGCAAGCCCCCGGAAGATGAAGTGCTTTGTAAGAGGAAGGGGAAGCAGAGGAGGAGAAAAGGGGCACATAAGACCCCAAAAGAAGAGAATAATAATATTGATAGCAGTGATAACAATAGCGATCATATCAATCATAGTAACCGGAAACTTAGTCACTACGTGGCAGGCACTGTTCTCATGCATTTACACACTGTGTATGCAAAACTTTCTTTTTTTAAAGAGAGAGGGACAGTGAGAGCTATAGAGAGAGAATCAATTTTTTATTTAGTTTTTCACGTGGCTTTTGTTGCTCCAAGACTTCATTGTGTACATGGTGCTGGGGTTCGAACTCGTGTACTCACGCATGCCAGGCAAGAGCCGTAACCGCTGAGCCACCGCTCCAGACCTGTGTGTGCAACCTTTCTTTATAAACTCAAGCAGGAATGATAGGCAAGTAACTCAGTCTGGCTTACAGGCAAGAAAAGTGAATATTTACTTTTCCGCCCTTTCCTTAAAAAGCATTGAAATTGGATGGCGGGAACTGAGCCTCTCCCAGACTCTGGAACGTGCAGGGCAGGAATTAAACGAGTGGCGGATTGAGTTGCAGGGTGTGCCGCTTGCCCAAGAAGCTTCTGGTAAAAGTGTCCCTGGTTGAGTTGGTAGACTCTGACTGGGGGGGCCAGAATTCATCAGCCCGTGAGTTCTTCATCCGAGGATATTTTTCCTGATTCCTAAGTTTATTGATTAAATAGTAAAAAGCAATGCTTTGGCAGTAGAGCGCTTCATTTATGCTAGATACCAGCACAGCATCTGGCAGAAGTAATCTCACTCACTGCCCTAAGAACCTTCTAGACAGAAACTTTCATCATGGTTGCTTTGTAAATGAGATACCGGTGACCCACAGGGGTTCATCTTCTTGACCACAGGGTAACTGGGGGGATAGAATTTGAGTCCCAGAATTTTGAAGCTCGACCCTTTTAAACTGCAAATGCATATACCTTTGGATGTGAAGTACACCTGTGAGCCCCACAGCCAGGAAGGTACTAAATGTTTGCAGCCCACCTTCAAAGGCCAAGCCCGATTTGAGATGCTATTTGTTATTAAACTCACTTTATAAAGTCTCTACAAGGAATCAGTAAGTGCCTTATTACGATACATTTCGAGGTTACCTGCCTACTCCTGACCCCGCTCCTGTGAATCTGCCTCCTCTGGGTCTCTGACATGCATGAGGGGCCTTCGGGAAGCTGCCTCATATACACATCAGCATATCCATGTGACAACGTTGCAGTCAGCAACAGACCACAAATGTAACTGCGGACCCACGAGATTGTGCCACCTTGTGATGGTACAGCCGTCTTGGTGTGTGTGAGAGGCTCACACAATGACCAGATCACCTGGGGACTCGTCTCCCAGAACACACCCCATTGCCAAGCCACGAATCACTCTGTATGTGTGCACTGCTTCTGTTCCTCTGCAAAACTGGACCAGGCTAAGGCAGCTCATCCTTACCTGAGGCCATGAAGATTCACCTCCTTAACATTTGGATTAGGGGGGCTGGAGTGGTGACTCAGAGGCCATAGCACTTGCCTGGCATGTGCAAAAACGCAGGTTTTGGTCTGGCACCAGTATTGGCTTGTTCTGTCATTACACTTTTGTTCTTGATTGTTTGATGATGAACCCCTCCTAGTTGTAAGACCATGTTTATCAAATAAAAATAAAAAATAAAAAATAAAAAAAATTTTAATAAAAGAGCTCAGGTTCAAACCCCAGCACCAGATACACAACGAAGTGTCAGAACAACAAAAGCCACGTGAAAGCTAAGTAAAACTGATTCTCTCTTTCTCTTCTCTCTCTCTCTCTCCTTCTCTTCTCTCTCTCTCTCTCCCCCTCTCTCTCATTAAAAAAAATCAGAATAGGAATCTTGGAATTAGGAACTTGAAGTGAACAGGTCATGATAAAGGGTAGGGAAAAGAGACAGGGAGTCTCTCTGCAAAACCAGGCAAATAAAATAGACTCATGGAAAGGAGAGAGACTGTGAATCCCTGAAAGAAAGATTTCCACTGGATCCTTAAATAGGACCTGTAACTTCTTACAGTCTTCAGAGTCTGGTCCAGAGGGTTTCTGTTCCTTATAAACAAAGCTGCAGCTCAGAGAGCTAAGGGGCAGGGCTATAATCACACAGCTCTTAACTGGGAGAGCCAGGTTTCATATCCGCATCTCCAAAAAGGCCTCCTTTTTCACATTCACTATGAAATGCATGGAGCTCCAAAAACCACAACTAATAATGAAAATTAATATGCACGCACCCAGGGAGCCGCAGGATAACTATTACCAAACCAGATGAAGTCCGCATGCGCAACCCCACACCCCCATCCTCTGCTGCCCCCTACTGGAAGGGGGAGCATACTTCTGAAATTGGCACATTATTTCTTGTGCCTTTATACTTTTGAAAAAATAAAAGTCCATGAGTATTTACATGTGCTTTAAATATTATAAAAGGGGTGTCATCCTACATGCCTTCTTCTACCTTCCAACCACAATTTATTCATTTTCTCAGTATCACTGGGCATACAGATGTCTCTTAGGATGGGTTTCCAAGGAAGCAGAGTCTGACGTTCCCTGGTGGGAGGTTTGCTGCAGAGCACCTGTGGACTCCACACCTGCGACCGTGAGAAACCTGGGCCAAGGAGCAGAGCAGAAGCAGATTCACAACTGCAGCGGAGGCCTCAGCAGACCACGAGGGGCAAGCTCTGGAGCTGGGGCAGCCATCAGTCACCTCCAAAGCAGGCAGTAAGCCAGGCCTTCCTTACCACCTTGACCAGAGAAGGCATCGGGCTGCTCCTAGGGAGAGAGCGTCACCCTGAGCCCTGCCTCCTTCTCAGGCCAGGAGAGCAACCAGAGTCAGCCTCCAGCACTCAGCAGGAAGAGGAAAAGCCTGGCCCCTGCAGGGAATTTGTCAGGGCCACCGCCATCCATCACCAGCTCTAATGACCTGGAGGCCAGGACCCAACACCCTGCCTTCCCACGGAAGTTGCTGCCTGCCCCTCAGACACATCTAGACAATGCCAGCAGTTAATCCCCTGTCTCAATTACTATGTGCAGAGAGGAAAAGCCTTGTTTAAGATTCGTAGAGTAATGGGCTATTATTTCTAAGGAGCAGGAATCGTCCCTGGGGGCCACTGACCTACAGAGCCTTCCATTTTTCTCCTTCTTTTTAAAGCTTTTGTGACCCAAGGTATGGGAGCTGCAGCATTCTGTAAGAATCCCAACAAGGAGATTTGAACTTGACTTGAAGTCTTTCTTTAACATTCAATAAAAAGTTGGAGATTTATCGGCCGACAGCAGAGACCAATTTCCTGTTACATGGACCAGAGAGGAGATTAAAAAAAGATTTTTAGAGCAGCACCCATATTTCTTAAGAGAGGCAAAGAAAGGGGCTCACCTGATGTTGTGGATTGCGCTGCTAGCAAGGTCCTTCTCTCCAGGCTGATCTGAAATCAGAAGGCCGGAACTAAGATCCCGCATTCTTCCCGGAGGGGCCACTTCAATTTTCCTGTGAGTACCAGCCCCATAAGGATCATCTTCATGACTCTAGGGTCAAGGTCGGAAGGGGCTGGGTGTGGGCAAGACTGAAGACCATGCCCCAGGCTTTTGGTGACGCACACTCTGGGGGCAGGGGGGCATGCATTTTGCAGCCAGAGAGGTAGGAGTAATTCTAGCAAGCTTCTGAATTTTAAAACTCTGCTGCAAAGATTTAGGACAAGTCCACAGGAAATACAGCAGAAAGTGCTGACAACAGGTTGGTAGGCACTTTTAATTCCGAAAGTGTACCCGGCTCAGGGTCAGATTCCTGGATTTGAATCCTGGCTTTGTCCCTTGTTGGCTCTGTGACCGTGGGCAAGTTACTTAATCTCTCTGTGCCTCATCTGTGAAATACAAATGCTTATACATCTTTCTCACAGAGTAGTTGTATAGGTAAAATGAAATAATACACGCCAATCTTTGCAATGATGCTGCTACATAAATGCCCTCCCAATGGTAGATTATTGCTATTACTGTATTTATCCATTGGAAAGTTGACCACATCTGGTTTGACCCTGGAATATCCAGTGTCGGGCTCCAAACAGGTGTACCAGAAGGAGCCGCCGTGGAATTAGGTATCATTCATTAAGCCCAGGATGTGCTGGTTTCTGAGCTAAGCAGTAGAGATACACTTAGGACGAAGATTTGACCACCTCGTTTGAGAAATTCACAGCCATGAGCAGGAGACGGATGCACTGCAAGCCCCACTTGGCATAACTGCCATGCTTGGAATCACGCTTGAAGCACAGAAGGAACGTGGAGCAGGAATCGGAGCCTGTCCAAGAGTGGCCTGCAAAGGTTTCCTAGAAGGATGATGTTGGAATGGGTTTTGAAAGATGAGTAGGAGTTCCATAAGGTGAACGAGATGGGGAGGAATTTGAGGCAGAGTGGTAGAGGGTGAACAGGAACTGCTGCCTGAAAGAACAAAACGTGTGGATTTAAAACTTGAAGCCTCCAGGATGGTGGACTTGAGGCAAGAAATCGTAGGTAGAGGGATATGGGGACAGCAGCAGGCAGGGCCCGGATGTCATGCTAAGGACTTTGGACCTCCTGCAGAAAGGACACTGAGGCCATGTCCTTTCCCAGCTTCCCCCATTCCCTCTGTCCCCTGAGGGACAACTCCACTGATTGGTCAGTGCCAATCCCTCCTTACCATGCCAGGTCTCACTTACCATTCATCACTTTCCTTGGGTACCTTTCTCCTCTCAGGCAGAGGATCAGCCATGGAGATGGTTTCAAAAATAAATAAACCTCACCATGGGTGAATGTGTAGACGAGCAGGGGGAATCATGCCTAGGATGCGGAGGGATGAAGGAGGGGAGAGGGAGGAATAGAAGGGACATCAAGGCAGCTGGAGGGAGGCAGTAGGGGGTATCAACCCAGTGGGGAGCCTTCGACTTCCACAAGAAGCCCAAGTAACACAGGTAAAGTAGGGGAAACATGGGATCGGGGGACCCAAAGAGGGAGACCGTGGACTGGCATCAGCCTCGGCTTGCTCTGTCATTATGCATGTGTTCATGAATGTATGGCAACGATTCCCTCCTAAATGTAAGACTATCTTGAACAATAAAAACAGGAAAGAAAGAAGAGAGAGGGAAAGTTAGAGAAAGAAAGAATCAACTTTTAAAAAAGAAAGAAAAAAATATATATTTTTAAAAAAAGTGGGGCTGGAGCGGTGGCTCAGCGGTTTTGGCGCTTGCCTGGCAAGCACAAGGACCCGGGTTCAAACCCCAGCACCACGTACACAACTGAGTGTTGGAGCAACTAAGGCCATGTGGAAAACTAAATAAAGTTGTTTCTCTCTTTCTCTGTCTCTCTCGCTGTCCCTCTCTCTTTAAAAAAAATAAAATAAAATAAAAAATAAAAAAAAGCCAGCATCTCTGCCCTGGAATAGCCCAGAGTAAGGAGGAAAGAGGCACAGACAGGCCCAGGATGCAGGTGAGCTCGGGACGCCACAGGGGCGGCCTGCGGAGGCAAAGGGGAGCCCTGCAGGAGTGACGTTTGCACAGGGTCCTGAAACATGGCTTCAAGGTCCAAGTGCAGAAGTGACGTTGGCACAGGGTCCTGGAGCACGGGTCCAAGGTCCACCTATAGATTGTGAAGCACAAGACCAAGGTCTGTTACCTGGAAGACATGGGGAACAACATCAAGACTCGCAAAGATGGTATTCACCTGCTCAGGGACACTGGAAGGTTCTGGATGGCTGAAAGGCTTGAACATGAGTGAAGCATTTCTCCCAGAATCCCCAGCGTCCTTTAAGATCCCAGTGGCCAGAACAGGGTCACAAGTTGGTCCTTAAACCAAGGTTGAGCAGAGGGTCATGAGATCACTCGGACAGGCTTGGAGCCTGTCCTGGGTCACCCCCTGCAGAGGGAGGAGCTGCCCACTTCCCCTGAGTACGCACCTGTCCCGACACTTAACCCAGATGAATTCTCTTAAACCAGGAGGGGGGCGTGATTGACAGGTGGCCAGGTAGGATGCGATCTTCCCCCAGGGGATCCACATAGCACAGAAAACAGGCCCGTGGCTGACGCTGCAGGACGCTCAGGGTGGGGGGAGAAGGAGATATCAGCCAAGAAGCCTGAGAGGGAACAGCCAGAAGCTGGTAGGAAAGCCAGCAGGTTGGGAAGGAGTAATGCAATGCCATTTGCAAGGCTCCACAAGCAACTTCAGATGAGGGACTTTAGGATATTTCCATGTTCCAAGAAGAGCAGGAGAGAGGGGGCAATGGCAGCCGCAGCCTCAACAGATAGTCTCTCACCGTTAGAACTCCAGGTACCCAGGCACCCGACTGAGAAGCCTTCTAATCGCAGCGTAGGAGCAGTGACCTCCCTACACGTCGGCTCTAAGCAGGGCTGAGTACGGGAAGGTTTCTGTCCCAGAAGGTCTGGTGGCAAAGGGCTTCGGGAAAAATGCCTGCCTGGGAGGTGGGGAACTCTTCATCTTTCCTGAGCGGGAAGAAGGCAATCTCTCCTGGCGGCGAGGTGACAGAGTTCCGATGGATTCCCCTCTCCCAAATCAGAATTGAGCTACAGCCTGTCATCCAGCCGGCTGAGCACTCCATCTCCCATCTTTATGGGTCTAGCCGTGCAGGAGTGTTCCAGTCCTGGAAGAAGATAATTCAGTCTCTGGATGCTCTTCCTCAGGGCTCAGAACACAGATCAGGACTTGGTAGGTACCGCCTTGGAAAGACAGACAGACGGATGGATGGATCACCATCGCATTCCAGGCACGGCTAAAGCCCGCCGCAGCCTTAGATGCCCTTTCATGAGACCTGATGCGTTTCCTTTTGTGCTTAAGTTAGTTGGAGTCGGTTTCCGTCTTGCGCTTCAATCTAGTCTATTACACCGACTCTGGCTTACTCTCTCTGAGCTTGGTTATTTTCATTCACGATATGGAAATAAATAGCACCCATCCTGCCCAGCTCGTAAGGCTGCTGTGAAATGGTTTCTTGCAGAATGCCTGGTATTGGAGGCTATAAGTCGTCCTGGATGCGTGGCAGCCACTTGACCCAGCACGGCCCGCGCTTCCCCGTTAGTCCTCCGTTCAGTAGGTGACAGCATCCTCCATTCAGAGGCTTTAACAATCATGCAGCCCTTTTCAGTGCCTCTCATTCTCCCACACTCCACATGCACTCCTGAGCTCATCCTGGCTTTGAAAGGTGTCCCCAAACAACGCACACTGCACCTGCTCCACGATGCCTCTCACTGTTAGCATTCACGGCACTCCCTAACTGGCCTCCTGGTGTCCGCCTTTGCCATCCTATACCGTCTTCCTCACAGAGCAGCCGTGGCTGGCAGACCTTCTGAAATGAGAATCAAACCACGCAGCTCCCCTGCCCAGCGCTCCTTGGCTTCCCACCAGCCTTTGACATGGCCCCTACACCCTTCATGAACTCAGCCCCAGCTCCCTCCTCCACTCCATGTGACCCTGATGCACGGGACTCTCACACTTCTTCCTTTGCATGTTTTCTTCCTCCTGTTGGAGCAATTCTCCCTAAATGTCAGCAAGGCTAATCCCTCTCCATTCAGAATCTGCCTTGTGCCACCTCCCTGGCAAGAGCTTTTCCGGCTGTCCTGTTCTAAAGTCCAGAGAGAGGTGGACACCACACATGGGTGTACGCTGCTTTTCACCCTGCCAACCCCCTGCCTGCCTGCATTCTTCTCTCAATGGAGTTACCATGACCTAACATTACATTACCTATTTTTTTGTCTGTTCCCTTCTGAAAAGTAAGGGCAGGGAATTTATCTGCCTTTTTCCCACTCTTTCCCCAAATCCTAGCGGTATGGGATATACTGGGAACTCAAATATTTGCTGAATGAGTGAATGGCACTAGACTCCCAAAGTGAATCCTTTCAGTAAAGCTAAAACCAACATTGGCGTGTGAGCATGTACCTAGATCTTTCGTTTCAACTTTGCTCAGTTTAACTTAGATTCTACCCAGCCTACTTTTTCTATCACAGGTGAAGCACTGTGCTTCCCGGGTAGCCGAGCGGCATTCATCTGGAGAGCTGTGCTTTTCTCTTGCTAATCTGTGGGGGATACCAGGCATGGACAGCTTTTGCAGTGCAGTCCTGAACAGTATCCTATCTCCTAAGTTTAGTTCTCTAGCACTGGGGAATGCTTGACGGATGGTTTGCTGGGAAGATAGGAAGCCTCACAGAATTCCAATTATTCAGAAAGCTGTTCTGGGCTAATAGTGTCTTATCACACCTGTGCACACGTATTCCTGTACACTGCAGACAGATATTTAGGATTTAGGGCACTAGATGTATGCTTAACAACAGCAGCTCCAGCTCAGTATGAAATTCTTCCTAAGTGTGTGTGTGTGTGTGTGTGTGTGTGTGTGTTGCCAACAGTTTTATTGGAATGAACATTTGCCCAAAATTAGGTAAAATCACTAATGGGATTTCCAGTTGTTTCCATTGTTCTACTTGGTTTGTAAGAAAAAGGATCATTGTTAGGTTTTTACTATACATGAATATACCACGGTGAATTCCACATTTACATATACCTAAGAGGAGGCACCATTTTAAAAATAAATAAATACAAGGAAGACCACTAAAACAGAAATGGGATGGTGGGAGGAGGGAAAGAGGAAGCACTGGGGACTGAAATGCAGCAAATTATATTCCACGATTCCATGCATGTGTGATTATGTCAAAATGAGCCCTACGATTTCATATAGCATAATGCACTGATGAAAATATTGGAAATTATCATAATACCTTATTCTGTGCCAAGCCCTGTGATCAGCAACTGTGATCTTGTCATCTAATCCAGGAAGAGACAACAATCCAGGAGGAATAAAATTGATGGTAATCTCCAGTTTCCTACACCTTTCCGCCTGCCCAGGTACCCCTGCCTCCATGCCTCACAGATACCCCCGCCTCCACGCCTCACAGATACCCCCGCCTCCACACCTCGCAGGCTCCCTGAATGGCCATCTCATCTCCCAGTCTCTCCTCTTCGGTTGCGCACCTCAATCACTAGTAAGCATCAAAGGCAGAAAGCAGGTGTCAGGTGTCCTCCTAGACTGTACCCCTTTCTCCTCCTTCCTACCCATGCCCTCTGTAATGGCGAGGGGACCAGCCTTCCCATCTCTGTTGATTCTAGCGTCTGTGGTGTGCATCCTTACTACCTAGGAGTGATCACAAGAGCTGCTTTGTGTAATTGAATATGAATAGATGCATTCATTGTGCATCTCTCTTGGGCATAACCTCTAAGAGCCAGGATGTGACTTACTATGTCTGTTTCACCTGCGCTACAAGAACTAAAGTGTTCCAGATAGTCATCTCTGTCATTCTGATCCTGAAATGACAATAGCCGGGAACAGAATCTCAGCCAGTTTGAAAAACCAGCTTTGGAAGCCCGAGCTCTGTGGGCTCAGTTGTTACTACAGTACAACCTGACATAGCCTGACTGTTACTTACCTGAGTACATGTATTGAGAGTGAGAAACCAGCTTTGGAAGTTATTATGGTTTGGATACGAGGTGTTAATGCAGGCTCCTGTGTTAATGCAGGAATGTTTAGAGGTGAAATTATTGTATTATGAGAACCGTAACCTAATCAGCATACCCTAGTGTGAATGGACTATCTTGGTGATAACCATAGGCATGTGGGACATGGCTGGCGGAGGTAGGTCACTGGAAGGCATGCCCTAGAAGGGTATATCTTCCTGTGGTCTCTTCCTCTTTTTCTCTCTCTGCTTCCTGCCCACCATGCCCAAAAGAGCTTCCCTCCACCATGATGTTCTGCCTCACCCTGGGCCCAGAGGGTTGGCTGACCATGGACTAAGAATCTAACAGTCTGAGCCCAAATAAATTTTTCTCCTCCAAGTTGTTCTTATCAAGCACTTTGGTCACGGTAATACAAAACTGACTAACACAGAAACCACTGAGCTCTTTGGGCTCATTTGTTGTTGGAGCACCACCTGGCATATCCTAACTAATACATTATCTTAACATATGCATTATGGGTGAGAAACTAGCTTTGAAAGCCACTGAGATCTGTGGGCTTACTTCTTATATCAGCACAATTTAGCATATCCTGACCAACACATTACTTTAATAAGTATCTTGCTTTTTAACAAATTGTCCAAATTGTGGGTATCTCCCAATCTGCTAGGATAGTGATTTGTTTAGCGGGATCACATTAGTCTCTATATTCTCAAGCTTCAGCAAAAATTTTTTCTACGAAAGACCAAATAGTAAATATTCTGGGCTTTGCAAACCATATGGTCTCTGCCCAAGCTGCTCAATTCTGCTGTTGTAGTGTGAAAACAGTCAGAGAAAAATGAAGAAATAAGTGAGTGTCGTTGGATTCTAGTAAACTTCATTTCTGCACTCTGGAATTTGAACTGCACATCATTTCACATGTCACAAAACATTACTCTGGATTTTTTCAGCCGTCTAAATGTAGGAAGACCATTCTTAGTAAATCCTGTGGACAGGATTTAGTCCTTGGGCTGTAGTTTGGTGACCCCAGATTTAACTGAAGGCTCCAGGGTCCTGAGTACAGCAAGCTGAAGTCCTCGCAACGTCATCTCAACAGGCTTTGTGTTCCCTTGCCCCCCGACACATGGCATGCCGCACCCTGAATCCACCCTGTTCCTGCCACCAGACCTTTGCACATCCTTGTCCTGGCTCTTCTTCCAGGCCAACCAAACTTTGCTAAGCTATCAAGACTGAGCTCCAACGTCACAGTCTTCACGAATACTGCTCCAGTGCCTGATTTGGTTACTCTGCCTGAGTTCCTGTGGGATTTGCATGTGCCCTTGTTCTAGAGCTTATTATTTGATATTCTGAAAAACAGAGTTTATAAATCTTGATACTATTCACATTTGGGGCCAAATAATCCTTTGCTGTGGGAGAAAATATGGCGTTGTAAGAAGAGGCTTAGCAGCATCTCTGGCCTCCACTTATTAGGTGCCAAGAACATATTTTTCCCGGTTGCACCAACCAAAAATGTCTCCAAATACTGCCTGATTCCTTTTGTCTGCCCACCTCCCACCCAGTGCAAACCCCTTCCCTAGATATTTACTTAGGCATTTAAACTCAGGGTCCTCGGAGGCAAGGACTAGAGAGCCCTGTTTATTATCATAAGCACCAAGCACACGGTCTAACACACAACAGACCTTCAATAAATATTTGTTGAATGAAAAAAATGATGGAGACATTGAAAATCTTTGATTCCATTAGCATTAATCTGAGCAATTTTTTACAGATCTAATTCTCGTAATTGCGCTGCTGTTTTTTCTTTACCTTTGTAGAGAAGCCAGCTTTGTGAAATCTGAGCATCACAACAGGAGTTTCCAGGGCATGCGCTGTTTTATTTATTCTTCCCTCACAAGTGCAATTAACGCTGCATCTGTTTTACCAACAGCCCCCTTTGTCTTACACAGTGCTTTCTATTTTCCTGAACACGTGCGGACTTGAGCTTTGCACAATGGGCCAGTGGATAAATCGTTGCATACGGATGGGAGAAAAAAACCGCAACCAAAAATCTCCCGGAGTCGTTGCTCTATCCTCTGATCTGTCTCTGATGACATATGCTAGTGAGTTTGCATAGCCCGTCCTTCCTCCAGAAGAGCAGAGAAGAGAGGAGGTAGTTTCCTAGCAAGAGCATTTATTTGGGGAGCCTGTCGAATCCCCCCTCTAGCTGGTGTTTGGACAAGTCCTGCTGAGTGGTCCTTCCCTTTACAGCCAGAGATGCTACAGTGATACCCACATTGAAAGCCTGGTTCTAAGAATCAGCCAGCGCTCATGGAGTCTGGGACCCATTCGAGCAAAGAGCATTAAATGCTAGTTTGCAAACATGCCCCGGGCCAATGTCTTCGGTAGGACACATTGATGTCAGGGCAACTTCCACTCCTGATTTGAACATTAGCCACTGCTAATCGAAAGCTGGTCTTAGGGGAATTAGCACCAGGGCATTTGAGAGGCGCACAATGAGGAGTGTGGACATGGAACCTGGGCACCAGACCTGGCTCTGGCTGAGCAGTGACAGAGTCAGAGCATGCTTCGTGCCCTCTGCGTGCCCAGCCTCCCTCTGTGGGCAAAAGGTCGGAAGAGCCTGGGCAAGCTGGGATGGTTATGAAGGTGGAAGGCGGAATATGGAAAAGTACTTAGCAAAGTGCTTGGCACATGGTAGACACAGATGCCATCCATCATTAATAAAACCCACGCTGCTCAGCATGGGAAAACCTCACTTGATGGGAGCTATTACTACAATACCAAAGCTTGCACTTACTCTTCAGAGATTATTTGGTTCATATCTTTCCTTTAAGAGGCATGAATTCTGAGTCCCTGTGTTCACACGCACGCGCGCACTTGCCCCCTTCGTCCACCAGGGATGTGATTAAAGAGTGGGGAGTGCTCCTGAAGCCATAGATAGTACCAACCCTACAGAAACTGTGCTGCTCCCGTATCCATAAGCCTAGGATAACGTTTAATTTCTAAATGAGGGACAGGAAGAGATTAACAATAATAGCTAAAGATAAAGCAGAATAATCATAAGAATGTGCTGTAATAAAAGTGATTTAGAACTTACCAATCATGTGTTTCTGGAATTTTCCATGTCTCTAGTTCAGATCGTGGTGACCATGGGTAAATGAAGTCACAGAGAGAAGCTGTCACAGGCGGGCCCACTGTGTCTGCGACACCCAGACAGAAAGCAGCCTGAGGTCAAGGACCTTGCCTGATTCAGACCACTGAGAGAGGAGATCTCAGGCCTTTGGGTGAGAATAAAAATGCCAGGTCTCAAGGAATCCCTGAAAGAGAGGACAGTGGAGCTGAGTCTCAAGAGAAAGGCCTTGTATGCGGGAACTGCTGGGCATCTTCTTCCTTTAAGCACAGATCACTAAACTCCCTTTCCTCGCACCCTGGGGGTGTAAGGGAAGACACAAATATTAACGCTGAAGGTTGCTTTTATCAGTATTTCTTTACCTCTGCAGCAAGGGTGAAATATATTTATTCCATACCTTAGCAAAAGCTTTATTCCTGGCCTGCATGAAACTCTCCTCATCCCTCCATGAGTAACTTCCACTGACAGCCCTGCCCTGGAGACCAGGCCAGCCCGGAGCAGGTGATTGTCCTGTTGGGGATGTAACTGACCGCGCACACGCATTACCTGCAAGGCTGCCTTTGCTTCTGGACTTGGAGAAGCAGGATGTTTACGACCTGTTTATGAAACAGTGCTTCTCAGCCTGGCCCGTGAGAGGGCCACCTGAGTCAGGACGCGCCACTCACGAGGACGCTTGCTTAGTCTCTTGCTGCCCTTCCGGGCCCCCTCAAATGCATCTCTCTCCCATAAATAACGATGCAGGGCGGGGGCTGGACCACTCTCTCCTTTGCCCCCACCTATGCAGGGTGTCTTCCTGGTGGATTTTTGTTAAGAAACAAAATACAACTTTTATTGAGATCAATAAAAGATTAAGGTGACAAAGTGATTTATTGGGTATAGAGGAGGCTCATTTTTCCCTCTCAATAGCTATAGCTACCGGAAAGGATGTTTTTTATTTTTAACCCTGGGTCTTCAGGAAAGTTGTGAGAAGCCTAGACCCATTTATCAAGTCAAAAGAGAATGATTAAAAACCATGAGGGAGGGCTGGAGCGGTGACTCGGCAGTTACGGTGCTTGCCCAGCATGTGCAAGTACACGGGTTCAAACCCCAGCACCCACGTACACAACTAAGTGTCAGAGCAACAAAGGCCATGTGAAAAACTCAATAAAAATTGATTCTCT
>PVKS010010683.1:0-59261 GCA_004027875.1 Aplodontia rufa
TATTACTGTACTATTATTATATTTCCACAGATCTGTAAGATTTACATCTCTGAATGGTTTTAAGGTATAAGCTGTTAACTTTTAAGACCCATATAACATCACTTTTAAAAAAACCTGTGGTGTGGGGACCGAAAATGAACCTTTCAAACTCTTCTTAGCTTCCAGATACTGAATAATGCACAAGCTCTTGCCATCATCCATAATGAATGAGGGTGCTTACATTTATTGGATATCTATTAAATGCCAGGCTCTGGGCATATGATTTTACATACAGGTTTTAATCTAGTGTCTTTAATAAAGCTGTGAGGCAGGAATTTTCTCCATCTTATGGATAAGCAAACTGAGGTTCAGAGAGTTCAAGATGTAAAAGGTCATACTGTTAATAAGAAATAAATTTCAGTTCAGATCAAGTGACATCTATGATTTTTTTATTCACATAGTTCACAAATCACAACCTATTGTTAGAAATGTCCTTTATCAAAGCACACAATTTAAGGAAAATAAAGTTATTCTGGTGTCAAATCCTTTCAAATCAAGATCCCAAGTTCATAGAATGTGAGTAAATAATTACATATGCATTACTGAAAGATACTAGTCTTAAATTCACAGAACAGATCTATTTCTTCCCACCTATATATGTATTAGGTCCAACAGCAAACTTCAGGAATTAGAAAATCATAAAGAAACTACTCGAGTAAAAGACAAAGAGAAAGAGCGGACCCAATTCCTATCCATATACGAGCCTTTGTAACTACAGTAAGAGATATAGTAACAGCAAGCTTAGGCAGAGAAAGAAAGTCATAACAAATACAGTGTCAGTCCCAACCACCCTACTCCCCTCCTTCCCTCTGCATGGTGATTCCATCATCAACTCCCCATCAAAAGTCTCCTCTTGAAATGTTTGAAGAAAATTATAGACAAGAAAGAACAGAGGCTCTGCAGTGAAGAAGTTCCAGAATATTCCAGGGTACATTTAAGACAATAAAAGAATGCACTGAATGTTTTTTATTTATTGGCATTGCTTCTGTCTCCAACAAGCAACAAGCTGGGCTCAGTGTCATGCACCTGTAATCCCAGCTACTTAGGATGGTGAGACAGGAGATCACATGCTCAAGACCAGCCTGGGTAAGTTATTAAGACCCTTTCTCAAAATAAAAACTAATAAGGGCTAGGGTTGTAGCTCTGTGGAAGAGTGCCCCTGGGTCCAATCCCCAGTCACACACACAGCAGATACAATATCCCCTCTCATCTTCTTCATGACTTCTCTTTGCATTCTACTTGAGTATTGCATACGATTTGTTTTCTTTGTTTTGTTTTAGGTTTGGGTTTGCATTCTTTACTAGTCCAACTAGAAGGCAGGCCTTTAAGACAGGTGCTTTCTTCAAGTCCCCCTTGTTTTGTATGTGGTTTCTTGGCAAGCCCGCTGAAAAGTGGAGCTGATACTCAAGAATGCCAAGTGAAAAAAAAAAAAAAAGTGTTGAAATAAACTGTATTTGGTCTTCTTTTCCTATCCCTCTTGCCTTCCTGGTTTTCTCAGAATTCTATATTTACTCATTTCTTGCTTACTGTTTGTTGCCTTTCTCTCCCACTGACTGTGAACTCTAGGACAAGAGGGAATCAGCTCTTCTGTGCTCCCCACTGTAGCCTGGCTCATAGTGAACTCTGAGCATTGAGTCAATGAATGCATGGGTGGATGGATGGGGAATGGAGTCAATGCACTCTCTGCATGCGGATTCCTGAATTCCCTTACACCCTACCAGAGGGGCATCATGGAAGGCATGCGACACCTTCATTCTGCCAGCTGTGACCGTGGGTGGGGCAGATGGGAATTTTCCAGACAAACGGGTATTTAAGAATTATTTTTAAAGCTACAAAGAGTGAGAAAGAGTGGGCTGGATTAATGAACAGACAGTTGGGCACAGGATAGTCAACAGAGGCCTTACTTCAAACTGCTTCAAACTATATATTTACTAAATCCTAGCTGTGCTGCCATCTGGGTTGTGCGGGCTTGAGTGAATGTTTTTCTTCTTCTTCCTACGTTTAATGAGTTTGCTTTTTAGATTAGAATAAAGTCATAATTATCCATAGTGTTTATTGAGCACCTACTACATGCTCAATTTTGTGACAGACACACAAAAAAGAAAGCAGCAGAGTCCCTGCCAAAAAGGAAATTTGAACTTAGCTTTAGCCTTTGAAGGGCCAAATGTTGTATGCATTGCTAAGATCTCCACATGCCCACCTCTTCTCCTTATTGCTGGTGCAAAATTGGTTTTCTAATACAGGAGCTGCAGACTGAGGCAAAAGGCCAGGAGTCTCACGTTTGTAAAAATGAAAAACAAACTACTCTTAGATTTGTCAGGAAAGCCTGGAACCCATTCTTTGAAGATTCTGTTGGTGAAGAAGATTCTTGAAAAGCAATTATAACAATTAATGGATTTTTTTTAAACAATGTGACTAATTTTTGGTTTCAAATATGTTCTCTGAAAAAGATTCTCTTTTTGCAACCAAAACTTTGTTAATTGATATTGATTTGGCAGTTTTAAAATTCAGGGCCACTTTGGAAAAAAAAAAAAAAGGTGATCTGTCTGTAACTTTTCTTAGACCAACAAAAACCCCAGGGCTTCTAGGGAGTGACAGGATAATACACTGGCTACTTTGGGAGGAAGAAACACAGTAGGACAAAGTGCAGCACAGTCTTGATGAGGAGCTTTCTGCTCACCAGTGAGTGAGGAACGATGCACCAGCAAGCCTTCAACTATTGCTAATGCAGGGGACATTTCTACACAGCAGCTGCTAGCTAACGCTTCTGAAAGCTACCTTGATTTGGTGGGATAATATTTGCTAAAGATAGGAAGATGTGAAGGATCACAGATTATTATCAACTGTAGGATCCTTCCTACAGATGATATTGACATAGCAGAGTCTATCTTCCAGATGGGTAAATATGAGTCAGAAACTTTTGTGAGGGGAACCAAAATCCATCCATAATGGTAGATCTGTAGGAAATCTAGGCTTTTATCCCCTTAGCAATTCTATGATTTTTTATACAATTCTTTCTTAAGGGTCTCAACTAAGATAAGCAGGGGTAAGATTATCAGATGGAAATAATATAAAGAATGTGTCAGGCAGAGAGAGACAAATACCACCTGTTCTCTTATATGTGGAAGTTAAGAGAGTTGCTTTCTTACAAGTACAAAGTAGAATAGTGGTTCCCAGAAGCTGGGAAGGGTGGGGGAAGAGAGGGTTAGAAAGAAGAAGGTAAACGTGGAGGGGGTACAGTTGGACTGGAGGAATAACCTATGTTGTTCATAGCACAGTAGGATAACTATGATTGACGATGATTAGATGTATATTTTAAAAAGCTAGTAGAGAAGACTTTGTTCTCAACAAAAAGAAATGAGAAATGGTTGAGGTGATAGATATGTCAGCTACTCTGATATGATCATTGCACATAATATACATGTATTGAAATATCATACTTTAAATTATTTAAAACATAAATATGCACAATTTTCATGTCAAGTAAGATTAAAGTTATATTGTCACTTTATATGCATTTATGATTATCTGACAACCAAATTCCTTATTAAAAAATTTTAAAAAATAAATGTATGTATTGACCAGAAAAAAAAGATTAAAGTTATGAAAGTTAGGGGACACGTTAAACTAGACTCTCTTTTTATTATTGGGACCAACTAGGACAATATTATTTCAACCTAAATATTTACAATTCCATTGGAAGAAATGAAGAACTAAACTGAAATACTTTCAAAAACACACAGAAAGCACAAGCCCATGGATATTTGAAGGACATTTTCCATATGCAACAGCAAAATCATGGCCTCATTACAGGAGAGCTCATGGGTTCCTGCTTGCTATGATAATAACACATCTATGGGCCAAAAAGTAGAACCAGCCTTTTAGATAATTCATGGAACACCTTTATATCAGGCCTGGCAGGAGGCCAGGCTATTTTTTTTTATCCATCTAAAGTTATTAAATTTTAGGTTTTTTTACAAATATTACTAGCTATGGATTCAGACCACATTATGTTTTCTTAAAAAAAAATTCCTACATGCTAGACAAATAAAACTTGTAAACACAAGATTTTCCTTGCTTTAGTCTTATAAAAATGAAAGAATAATAGTTAATGATAGCTGTTTCCACCTAAACCATATTCCCTCCACTTTTGAAGTGCTTGATTAGAAAGGATTGATTGAGTTTTGTTCTGTTTTTTTGTTGTATGGTTGCTTGGTTGTTTTGATTTGGTTTTATTTATAAAAGGAAATGAAGTGGAGGAAATGGGTAGAGTCCCTAAAAACTGCATGTTGCCTTGCTTGATAGTCACAGGGAGAACCTCTCATCCCCCTATTCCCAGAAAATAAATTAGCATTTGTCAAGACGAAAATGGAGGCCTGCTCCCCCAAAGCAGTCCTCCCTCAGCACTTCTTTCTAGAAATGACATACCTATCTTTGTGCTTCCAAATCTCTACTGAGAACCACAGTCCAAGTAATTCAAATATCCAAATGTCAGCACTTGAGGGACATGAAAAGGAGCTTTTTGCATTTTCAGTTAACATTACGTATTTTTTCCTTCACTCAATTATTTTGAGATCAGCTGGCTGTCTGTAGGGTACAATCAGAAATGCAAAGCCATCCAAAACGTGAATAAATGCATGTTGGATTAGGAAAACAGCTCTGGGACTATCTATTGAATTCCCTAGCATTTAGTATGTGTAAGTTTTTCAATATGGAATGTGCGCAGGGAGTGCAGAAGGCCAGAATTTCTCTCCCATACACTCCTTTGTTTATGGAGCTTTTAAAAACACAAACAGAGCTCCCCTTAACTGACTTTAGAGGGGCTCCATGAACTGAGGCCATAAGAGATCAGAGTTGGCTCCAAAGTCTAACCCAAGGGGTTGTCCAACATTTACATTAACTCAGCCTCACTTGGAGTCTTTGGTTCTGAAAGAAAAAAAAAAAAAAAGAACTTGACAATCTGGTTAACATCTGGTTTTCTGGCATTAACTTAACACTTTGCTGCAATTCTCAGTTTTAAGATGCTGTGGAACTCCCCGTAGATAATGCCTGATCTTGGAAAGTTTAATGAAGCAGATGGCCCTCTTAAATAGAAGAATCTAGCTGGAGGAGGCAAGCACCCAACAAGCTCCCTCAAAGGAGCAATTGTTCTCTTCTCCAACACCCACTTTGCCAGCACCGTAAGAAATCACTGCACTACTTGCTATCAACTTTTAAAAAATGAAATAATATTTGAAAACCAAAGTACTTGATTATGGCCCTTTATCACATTTTCTGATCATTTAGTTGCTCTGCATCTTCTGTAGCTCAGAGAAATTTAAATTCCTTTCCCAAAGTCTTTATCAGGAGAGTTTGATGATTTTTTAGTTTGGTTTTTTTCTTTTTTCTTCCTTTTTTATTAAAACAAAGGAGCACTCTTTTAAGATTCAGTTTCCCAGAAACATCTCCTACACAGAGGCTTTTGTGTTTTTGTTTTGTTTTTTTCAATCAAGTACTTTCTTTTATGCATCAAACAAATCCCTCATGGCTTAGGATGCACAGAAAAGGAAGCACCTTCTAATTAGAAGCTCTATAGTAAATAAATGGCTCTGTGTTCCCAACTCTCTCCAAAGCTTCAAAGGAACAACTTAGCAACTGTGACTAACGCCTTAAATCAGCCATAAATACCATGGGCATCATATTTTTCTCCTAAACGAAGGTGAGCAGAAGCCACATTCCTCCCTACTTGGTACATGAATGAAATTCTCCTATCTATGACATTAGCAGAACTCTCTGTGGTTCTTTAGGATATCAGCTTCTGAGTCATTTTATCATTTACTGAGAGCCTCGGTGTGTACTGGGCTAGTTGTTCTCCCAAACAAGACACAGTCCTGTCTTATACAGCTTAAAGTCTGGCAATGATCATTTTTCAAGCCTGTTATGCCCTTGATATACATGTTAGGTAAAGCACATGTGTGTGATGCACCCCTGCAGGTGAGTTCAAAGTTATAGGCAGTTCCAATTTATATTGTAGGAATACAAATAAATTGAATACATAAATACAAATAAATCATTATAGACATAAATTTTGAGAATACTCTTCTTTGGGGGAGGGAGGAGGAAGTATTGCCGATTGAATTGAAGGGTACTTTACTACTGACCTAGATTCCTAGTCTTTTCTATTTTTTTTTTTTATTTTGAAACAGGTGTATCTTGCCCTTGGGTAGATTCTTCAAGACACGTTTTTTCTTCAGTAAATTCCCTTCCTTTTTATCTTCACTTTTTCTTCTCTCCTTCTCTTTCTTCTTTTCCCAACTAGTTGGGGAAAATTTCTATCTCTCATACCTAAGAACTAGTCAAGGCTCTTATAAAGACTTCTTTTCTAGACCACCTAGCCTTGAACCCTTACTGTTTGTTCTAAGCTATGGGAGAACCAGAGCTAATCGTAAGTAGTTTTCATATCCACTTTTACAATTTAGAATAAATCTGCCAGGCATGGTGGTGCATGCCTGTAATCCCAGCAATTCAGAATGCTGAAGCAGGAGGATCACAAGTTCAAAGTCAGACTCTGCAAATTAGTTAGGCCCTGAGCAATTTAGCCAGACCCTGTCTCAAAATAAAAAGGGCTGGGGATGTGGCTCAGGGATTGAGCATCCCTAGGTTCCAACCCTGGTTAAAAAAAAAAAAAAAAAAGAAAGAAAAGAATAAATCTCTCCTTGAAAAATTCTGTTCCCTAATAGGTTTTTATAAATTATGCATTCCACTATCTCAGACCTCTATCTATTTAGTCCTAGTTCCTAGATTTACAGTCTAGGTCCACCTTCTCATGAAACATTTGTGTTGAACCAAAGTCTTCCTTTTTATAACTAACTCGTTACCCTTTGCTTACTTTCTTAGCTTTGATTCTTATCAGTTTCATTCTCTATTCTTACCACCAATTTCAGCTAAGAATGTAGGGCACATTTACTCTGTCTCATATCGTTTTCTCTCATTCCATTACTGTAGCCTTCAGAATTGTAGGACTCAATGGCGCCCTTGGCCATCATAAGGAAGAACTTGCCTCAAGCACAAGGCAGGTGCAGTTATGATTCTATGGAAGTCAGGACACTGAGTACAAAAAATAGAAGACCTATTCAAATTGGTTAAGGAACAAGAAATGTATTAGCTCACATATGATGGAAAGAAAGTATTGTCAGGATCCTCTCATTTCTCTATTCTATTTCCTTTTGCCTAGAAGGCTTTATTTTCTCTTCTCAGAGAAGAGCCTTTGCTACAATACAGGACACCTAGCCACTAAAGCTCCTAAACCTCACAGCTCCTACCATGGAGAAGACTCAATTATGGCCTCCTAGTCGCCTCTGAAAACTTCCAGGGGGAATTCTTATTGGTCTAGTTTGGATCAGGTGTCCACCTACCAGTCAGTCACTGGGGAAAGGTAAAGCACATTCGTATGATTGACAGCCCTCATCAGAACCAGTTGATTGAAACAGGAATAGGAGCAGAGGAAGCATGCCAGCAATCCCACTTCTGGGTAAATAACCAAAAGAGTTGAAAGCAGGACTTTGAAGACAGAGCCATAGGGGTTCACAGCAGCAATGTTCACCCTAGCCAAAAGGTGGAAGCAACCCAACTGTCTAATGACAGGTGAATGGATAAACAAATGTGACATAACTGTATACAATCAGACATTATTCAACCTTAAAACAGAAGGAAATTCTGACACATGCTACAGCATGATGAGCCTGGAGGACCTCATGCTAAGGAAAATAAGCCAGCCACAAAGGGACTTCAAAATGGCTAAGATGATTAATTTTATCTGCATTTTACAATAATAAAAAAAAATTTTTTTAAAGAGAAAGGGGCAGTGAGAGAGAGAGAAAGAAAGAAAGAAGCAATTTTATTTAGTTTTTCATGTGACTTTCATTTGCGCTGACACTTCATTGTGTACATGGTGCTGGGGTTTGAACTCATGTCCTCGTGCATGCCAGGCAAGCACCATAACCACTGAGCCACTGCTCCAGCCCCCAAGAAATTTTTAATAAAAAAGAGGTAGTGCTATTCTCAGAAGAAGGAAAAGATTATAGTCAGATAAAGTAATCAATGGCCATGGGAAGGAAAATTACCCCATTACAAGTGAGGAAGGACTTAGGAAGGGGGTATGAGTCTGTGTGCACATGATCTGAGAAGGGAGCAAGACAAAAATATCAGAGCTACCAATGGCAGCTTTGTGCATACAGGTGGCATATAACTCTCATTGAGAGCCTTTGTTTTAACATGTAGGGGGGAAGAAAGACAAATTTGCAACAGGTTGAACTTTGATTCAAAAGTTTGATTTCCTTATCATACACTTTCAAAATATTAAATAGAAAACAAATTCAGGGTACCATTACTAAGAAAAGTTGAAAACGCCAATACTATTAAAATTGAGTAATTCCACACTTTTATTCATATGCACCAGGAGACATGGTGCATAAAATTATACTTTCAATAGGAAAATATCAGGACCAACTCAAAATTTCCCTGGACAAGAGAAGAAGTAAATAAAGAGTGAGGGTCTTTCCCCCCATATACTGGAATACTAAGCAGTAGGGAAAATATCCAAACTGGTGCTACTGACATTAACTTGAATGGATCTTGCAAAAATAATGTTTAAAAAAAACTATAGTTCATTTATATAAAGTTCAAATCCTGCATGCTCAAAAATTAATTCTGGAGATAGATAAAGCTCTCAAGAAAAGCAAGGGATAGTAATAAGTTACAAGGCGGTTATTAACTCTGAGTAAACTCAGTGTTGTTAGAAGGTATTGAAAAACCTGTTTCTTAGGCTGGTTGGTGAATACACAGATATTCAATTTATTATTTGTCTCAACTATACTTGTTACACATATATATTATACAACCTTTGTAGCATACATTTAATAGAAAAACATGCTTTTAGTGAGCTAAATAAAGACCATTCTTTTTCATGCCTCTCATTGTGCTGCTGCTGTGGAACCAAATTATTGTTTAGAAGATACTGGACCTCTGTGTGCAGTGGCATGCTGCAGTTAGCTGCCTAGTATTGAAATATGCAGCACGTGAGGTTAGATTTTATTTTGCATATTATTCTTCAATGCTTTTCTCTTTTTATATTATTTTCTAACACTGGGAAGACAGGAGGAAAACATAATGGAAAAGATTAACTGAGAATACAAGTTGACATCTGAACGCATTTATCGTCCAAAACACAGGCAGAGTCACACAATTTGCAAAGAAGTTTTACGTGAGCAGCTGGGAAAGAAAAAAATAAATATGGATTTGGAGACCTGATTAAAATATGTCCTCGTTTCAATGCTTTATCGCTTGCAATGGGTGGCTCAAATCGCAGCTCTTAGTGGGTTATGTAAAGCCTTACCCCATGAGTGAAAATATTTCTGATTAGAACACTCCCCAGGTTACCCACTGAGTTCTATTTGTTCAGCTTATTTTGAACATTTGCAGAGGAGGGGGCACAAAATTTACACAGAGAAAAGGGATAAAAGCTATGACGTGGATTTCTAATTTGACTTGGCAAACTGGAACATGCCCACTCTTTTTTTTTTTTTAAGAGAGGGAGGGACAGAGAGAGAAGTGGGGGATCAATTTTATTTAGTTTTTCATGTGGCTTTTGTTGCTCTGATACTTGGTTGTGTATGTGGTGCTGGGATTCATACCCACGTCCTCGCACATGCCAGGCAAGCACTGTAACTGTTGAGCCACTGCTCCAGCCCCCAAATCCAGATATTAAAGTTCACAAATACTGACATTAACTTTGTCTTTCAACTAAAGATTTCAACCAAATCTACTAAAGTTTGTGACATATGGTCCTGGACTGGATAACCTTTCCCAGAACTTAATATGTGTTTGAAAAGGTCTCCAGGGAATTAAAGAAATAAGTAAACTAGTGGCCAATCTGTGCTATCTAGAGTTATCACTAGATAACTAGATATCTAGATCACTAGATAAAGTTATCACTAGATAAAGTTTCTCATTAGAAACTTGTCTGAGCAGCTGGAGTTGTTCACTGCCCATGGCATTCAAATTGGACCCTTCTCTGCCATAATAGAGTTAGGAGAGTTTTTTGGTTTTTGTGTTTGGGTTCTTTATTTTATCAGTGCATGAAAGTTGTACATAATGATGGGATTTATTGTTACATATTCATACATGCATATAATATAACACTATAATTTGGCCAATATCCCCTCCCCAACATTCCTCCTTTTTCCATCCCCTAGTCCCTTGCTTCTGCTGATCAAGGTGGGACATTTTTAACAAACAGTTTCTAGGCATTATTAAAAGAAAAGTTCCATCCATTTTTTTTCTTTTAAAAGGAAAATATAAGTGGGAAAACATGCGGGGGAAATGCTTTATACAACATCTATTCCATCTGAGTCTCTCTGAGGCCACAGAAAATTGTCCAAGAATATTGGATACCAAAGGGAAAATAAAATTGGTGACCTCAGAACAACTGAGAATAAAGAAGGACACATACAAAATAGTATGCGTAGGAAAAATTAATTTGAAGCCTCTGCTGCTTTTGGCTGGGCTGCAGACATGAACAACAGCATAGGAAACGCTTACTCAGAACTATAAATGAACTACACTGTATAGAGCTTTCAAAAAAGACCCAGTCATTGCAAAACAAAAGAAAAAGCAATCCAAAAATTGCCTCAGATCACATTCCTCAATCATCAAGTCAGTCCAAAGAGACAAGGCCAAAATGGAAACTTTGTGTGCTTTAGATGCCAGGTGACACTCAGGCAACATTTATTAATTTCTCCTGAATATACTTTGCCAAAGTTAAGCTCCTTTCACAGTTGTCCTGTTGAACCACCTGGAAATGAATCTGTATGAAAGTGACAGAGAGGACTGTTTAAATTGCAAGATGTATTTTAGATATATTTGCATGTCACATCTCGGGGTGTGCTGTAAGGCAGCTGAAATAGCCCTGCTAACCTCACGAAACAGAGGAGTTGAAGGTGGGGGACACAGGATATTCTCTGGTACCCATGAAACCATGTGTTCCTAAAACTTCACTTCTCCTTAATATAAGCATATTTTTAGAGATAATGTTGTTTTTTATAAATGGGGCCTCTTGAATAGAACAAAAGAAGCCAAACTAAATCATAGCCATGAGTTTAGGAGCAGATAGGGTCAGAATAAAGGAACAGCCCCTTTAACTAGTAGCTAGACACTATGCAAAGCTTTTTTTTTTTTTTTTTTTTTTTTAAAGAGAGAGGGACAGTGAGAGAGACAAAGAGAGAAACAACTTTATTGAGTTTTTCACATGGCCTTAGTTGCTCCAACACTAGTTGTGTACGTGGTACTGGGGTTCGAACCCAGGTCCTCGTGCTTGCCAGGCAAGCGCCAAAACCGCTGAGCCACCGCTCCAGCCCCTATGCAAAGCTTTTAGGAGGAGGGAAGGCACCTCGATACTCCCTCCACCACACCTTGCTGCCCCTCCCTGAAACATGTGGCATTCAAGGAAAAAGTGAAGATAAGGATTAATTTATATCTAATATGTTCTAGAACATGCTAGATGTTCTAGGCCATTCCTCTCAAACGGCTGGGAGCTTTACTTTTGGCTTATTACTCCTTTTAATCTCTGGATATACAGCTAGCTCTTTTGTGTTCTAAGAGTAAACTCTCTCTTATGGCCTATAAACACTATTTCTCTCCTCAATTTTGTGGGCTGTGATAAAATTATTTTGCCCATCCTACTGATTATCTGAAGCCCATCAGAATTCGTACAGGCCACTCTCTTGGGGAGAGTGGAAGGGAAGACTTGAGAAGCCCCATGTGTTCTCCTTTCCTCATCTCTCTTAAACTTTATAAACATGAACATGGAATCTGACAAAGCCCTTCTAAGGTGGCCTTCAGTTAGGATATTTTGTCTTCTAGGTGTTATGTGGCCTTGTTGGTTCCAAAATGTACAATGACCCTCACCCTAGAAGATCCTTAAGAAATCATTCCAATCGTGGTTTAAGACCCAAAGACTGGGACATTATTTTTGGTTCAGGTGGGCCCTTCTTCAACGTTAATGAATGACTCCAAGAGGAGTCCATCTTCTCTGAGATTGGCCTCTACTAAGTATTTTCAGGACTTTACTGTCATCTACACTGAGGACTAAGGGGAAGGAAGGAAGATTCTACAGGCTCAGGAAATTCAACTGTCAGGTAGAATTCGATAGTCATTCGCCAAAAATCCTTAAATGAGATAAAGACCAAAGTGCTGTTCCAGTAAAGAAAGGCAGGAGATAGCTTAGTTAGGAAAAAGACCAATCACCTTTTTGAAGCAGCAGTGCCCTATGATCTTGTCATCCTCTCCCTGGGCTTACTCACCTGCTGATTATCTCCCATACACATCACAAAACTGCCCCATGCTGGGCTGGTTCCATTCTCTAACAACTCGGAGCCTTTGTACGTTCTGTTCCCCTTACTTGGATAGCTCCATTTCCCCTCCCCAACTAACCACTACACATTCAAGGATCAAGGCCCATGTTCACAGGGACACCTTCCTGACCCCCCTTTCCTTTCAGATCTAGCCTTTATACATTGTGCCCCACTGCTCCCTAGGACTTTGGGGATTACTTAACTTCTTCTCCTACTAAATTCAAAATTTTGAGGGTAGGAACTATTCATCTATTTTTCCCCCTCCACCTCTAACTCAGAATGGAGCACCTATTAGACTCATACTGGTATTTATTAAGAAAAATAGTAATTTATTTAAATAAATGAATACATTGGATGGATAAGTAAGTGATTGTGTCCAAAGGACAAAATAAACAGGAGAAGTTCCTACTGTGAGATGGTGAGTAACACAGAGAAGAAAGGTCAAGAAACCAGTATTAGGACCTGATTCTGTGGTAAGTAAAGTTTACAGAAAGAAATTCCAGTAGAAAGGGACTACAAGGAAGAGGTCATAAATTACCAGTAGTCAGCTTGGTGTCACAACAGAGAATAGACAAAGATTCATTCCTAAGGGAATCCAGTATTAAGCAGTTAGAAGAGGAACCTGCTAAGTGTAGAACCAGCCTGCCAAGTTTGGGGTGAGACCAAGAGCAAGAAGGATTTGATGTTGTGCTGATAAGTTGCTCACTCCAGGCTCCCTATGTGACCCTCACCTTTCTAAAGACCAGCTGTCCTATAGCAAGCCTAAAGTGGGACTTGACTTAGAATCTGTACCAAGGGTGCACAACATGCTAGGTCTGGTGAATTTAAGAACAAAGAGTCAAGAAGGACACTAAAACTTTAGCATTGTTTATTTTCTAAATATTCACCACTCCATAGTCCAGAATTTGATGATTTTTTTAAATTCTTTTCTGGTGAGTATTTATTATTGTTTTCCCACTTTGGAAACTGTTCTTCCTCTATATCACAGAGTTTTGTTTCCACAAGAAAGAGAGGTGATCATGTGACCCAGATTGGCCAATCACATTACTCACCACCCCCACCGTTCACAGATCAGCAGGAAGCCCAGGTAAGGCTTAGCAGAGTTCCCCTGCTAGATTTTGCTGAAACTCTGAGCAGAATCTAAACCTGGACTAGCTCAACCAGTGACCATCTTTCATCTACATGGAAAAAGTCTTCTTGAACATGCAACCAACACAGAGGAAAGCAGAGCTAAGAAAAACTGATTCTCACTGATATTAATTGCACCCCCAAATCATAGCACCTCAATTTTGGATTTCTCACTTATGATGAGACCTACTTACTATGCTCACACTTGTTTTTGCTTAAACTGAGATGTTTTGGATTTTTATTATCGGCTACCAGAAAAAAATTCTATTGAATTTGCTAGGTCAAAAAACCTAGCGAAATATCCAGCTCTGAGTTTCTGGGTCCTATATTAGCTCTTCTTCCAACCATACAATCCTTATGTCCACTTTTCTTTCTTCAGTTATAGGTAGCCTTTCAGCAACAATATAGCTGCCTTCAGAAAGAACTCTTTTGTGCATAAGGCAAGAAAAAAAAAGAGTTTTAAATGGGAATTCCACTCATTTCCAAGAATTTGTATTTTCTTAAGACATGAAGAAATCCATGGTCAGAATTTATCCCAGGCACCTAGATCTCATTAGGAAATGATAAGCAAATCATACATGAAATCAATTATTCTGTCCTTGGACAAAATGCTCCTTAGACATTTTTACCATTTCCTTAAACCTTTCAAACTTCCCACGTATTTGTTTGACCCAAAAAGCAGTCACTTCCATGATCAAATTATTTTTATACCTGCTGTGTGGAAGCAAATGAGTTAGGAGCTCCAAAATGTAATCACAGAGTTTAGTGACAATTAATGTATTCAGGTACAAAAAATTTCCCTAACATACTCCACCATCTGGTCTTCATTTATGAGACGAGTTTATTATACATAAGTAAAAAGTTATGGGATCACCAGATAAAGTTGGATTTATTTATATCACTGAGTAAAATATAAGAACATAAAAAACAAGAACTAAGAACAAGACTGAATCACAATAGCAGCCCAATATTTAGAATCTCATTATAATGCCATCCTTTTTCTCCTTACCATATGTCCTGATAGAAATAAGAAAATTGTTATGTGAGTTTTTTCTATAAGTAAATTCACTTACAAAGAAAAAAGCCAGAGGAAAAAATAGAGTAAGACAAAGAACTCTGGTAAGCACCATGGAACTACAAAGAAATCTATGAACAACTTAAAATAATAATACAAGAGGTACATAATACTAAATGTGTGCATACCAGAAATGTCATGTGCTTCTTTAAAAGTGGTAACACGGAATAATAATGTAGTAATATTAGTTAACATAATACCTGCTATATGCCAGGTACAGTTCTGAGTGCTTCACATAAACAGATTCATCTCATCCTCACAATAACTCTATGGGCAAGATGCTATTATTATCCCCATTTAATATATGAGGAAACTGAAGTACTGAGAAGTTATGTAACTGTCCTAAGTTCACACAGCTAACTGATGGCAGAGATAGTGTTTGCACACAGTGAATGGGTATTGCTGTAAGTTCAGAAAAGAAGAAATGGCCACGAGTTCAAGTGGTTTAGGAAGACATCCAGAACAGGAGGACATGAGATAGTCCTCAAATGAAGAACAGAAGCTGGATAAAAGGCATTAGAAAATGCATGGGGAAGGGAAAGGGGTTTGACTAGGTTTCCTGGAGTACAGACACACAATTACAAGAACAAGAACAGTGGAAGGGCAGGAACAACTGTTCCTTATCAGTCCATGTACTCTGGCACATAGTTGATGCTTACTGAGTATCATAGAATTAATGAATGTCATTAGATACGGAAAAGAATTGGCAATAAGGCAAAGAGGTAATGTTTTAAATCTCTCTGAAGGAAGTCCTGCCTAGAAATTAAACTAATAAGCTTTAGAATCAGGAAGATCAGGTTCAAATCCCAGCTCTACCACTTAGGAGCTGTGGGACCATGAGAATATTACTCAAACTCTTCTGAGTTTCTCTATTCTTATCAGAAGGGATATATACCGCACAGTTCTAATGCAAGGTTTAAATAATATTACATACATACCTAGCTCCTAGTATCTGATAAAGTACTGAAAAAATGGTAACTACTTTTGATTGGTAGACTCAGTGGTTCATATGTCATCTTTTGGTACAATAATCCAATGATCCTGGACATGGTATAAATAATCAAGAAGTCGTTTAAAGAAATCAGTCTCAGGAGGTGGATGGAATAAAGTAAATGGAGGAGACATAAAGGAAGACAGACAACAATGTACTATTACAATCGTCCAGCCATTAAATTTCTGCTGATCAAAGGCAGCAGAAATAGGAAGAAAAACTGAAAAAAAAAAAAAAGACTCATGGTAAAACCTACCTTCTATGCTTTTTCCCGCTGGAGTGCATTGCACTAATATTCCAGTTTATGAACAACTTCCACGAGAAATGGATTTTAAAACCTCAACCTAACTATTCATGTTAACTGCTAAATTGCTTGCAAACAAAAGAGTTGGGCAAAATCAACAAATAAGGAGAGATTCCACAGGGTATAAATATCCAACGTGCCAAGCCATCTTTCATTTGCAAGCTCATATTTCAACTGAATCACAGCATTTACACTATTCACACCTTGAAAGCAAGAAGAACTGGTAATTTATGTCTTCTAACATGAACTTATTGTAATAATTGCCTGCTAATGGTATATTATTTTAGAAGGTTTTATGGACTTTTGTGAAAAATTACTAGTTTGGGAGCAAAACAAAGAAAATCTGTGAAGCCTGAAGCTGTGGGTTAAGGCTCTCCAAGTGAAGTACATTGTAATTATAATCGAGTTAGCGGTGGGTTACCTACAGTAGCAGTGTCCCCATAATTAGATCTGTCAAATGCTAAAAAATAATTTTGTAAATTACTCATTTAATTGTTTTCATCTTGGATATAGAGACATTCTTTAATTAGGCATGAGTCAACTATTTCACAGGCTGATTTGCTGATATGAGTAGAGTTTACACCAAGCAGCACAGAGCATCTCTGGAAGATGCTTTTTATAGCCCTCACAGCCTGCAAGAGGGCTCCGAATGTTGCTTCTTCAGCGTGAGCATCACCTCCACGCGTGGTGAGCCTCTCCTGTTGCAGCCAGGCAGAGTGAAACATGGAGGGTGCCATTATCTAACTAAGAATCCAAACCAAAAAGCCGCTTCTGTAGCGCTTCCTGTTAAATACTGCAGGTGTGGTAATATTGCTGAGCTGTTCAGAGAGAATTGAGTTTTTCAGAACCATCCAGAGATACAGAACTAGGACTCCTATTTATCTACCAATAAAACTGCCTGTGTGTTTGTGTGATTCCACTGTTCACAACCATTCCTTGTACAAGTGAGTGAGCTACCATAGAAAACCATCCTGTTTGCCCTCCTTACTGTCTCCTGTTCCAGAGTGTCAGGCCCTTTTTCTGAACCTATTTGTTTTCATTTCCTCACTTTCCTGTTCCCAGAAGTGGGAAAACTCACCAGTCTCACTTTAGCTACTTTGAGATACAGCTTTACAAAGAAGGCTAACAGGATTGTTTCCAGTATCATTTTCTTTCTTGGGTACTCGTGATTTTACTTTCTCAGGACCTCGCCTATAACTGCCTTACCCCCATGGCAGCACTGACCAGTAAGACCAATGTCCAATTTTTTCAGGAAATTTCTTGATCACTTTTTGATTTACATCTCTCTCATTGCATAGAGATTCAGTGACAAATAAAATAAGACAAGGTGGTGGTCTGTTAGATGTGAGGACAAAATTGTTGGTGTAATAAAGATCTTATTGGGGCTAGAGCGGTGGCTAGGTGGTCATTGCGTTTGCCAGGCTTGCGTAAGTACATGTACCCCAGCACCATGTACACAACAAAGTGTTGGAGCAAAGAAAGCAACATGAAAAACTCAATAAAATTTGATTCTTTCTCTCTTTCTCTCTCTCTCTTACTACCTCTCTCTTTAATAAAAAAAAAAAAACAAAAAACAAAAAACAAAAAACAAAAACCTTATTGGACTGCCAACCATGACCTGGGTGTCAGATCTGTTAGTCTCTGAATAGAAACTCACTTCATGAATAGCAAATTGCCAAGCAGCACCAAAAACAAAACAAAACAAAAAATTACATATGTTTTGGAATAAATTGGCCTTAAATCTCTCAGCCCTTCACACACACACAATCACAGAAGAAGTATCCAGGCCAGGACAATTGGATTTTCCCTTCAGGCTTTTCTCTAATACAAGATTCATCCACGTGAAGAGTTACTGGACCCACAGTGGTTCCATAGAGCCTGGATGATGGTGGCATTGTGAAATGTGGGGGACCTGTTTGTGGTTGTCACAGTGGGTATGAGACAGGAGGCCAAGAAGGCAAACTAACATCATGACTGCTTCAATGCAGAAACGGGCTTGAAGAATTGTGAAAAAAAACTATGTACCACTCATATATGTTTGAATTGATGCTTAAAATTACATTATGTATTATATTATGTCTAATACTTGCTATAGATGCAAATTAAAATGTGCTCAATCTTTAAAATATTTTTTCGAAACCACCGAGATGAAGACGTCATTCTTGTGACTTAGGGGAGATTTATGTCATGTAACCTGATTTGTAACACTGATACTTGTTGTCAAGCCCATTGACCAAATCAGATTTATGTTCCATCCCCAAAAGCCTGGTTTCATTTTTAATTTTGAATTAATGCTTTAATATACATTTCTGTGACAACCATCTCACTTCTAATTCCAATTCTAGGATAGAAGGGAGAAAGAAGCCCCAGGGTCTCCCCAGGAGTTTATTGCTAGATTTCACAAGGTGCAGTTCCTTTGTTAGTTCTTCCTGAAACAGAACCCTGCTTGTCTTTCTAGCATTAGGTATTCCTTAAAGAGCTATGCATTTGGGTTTTTTTTGGCACTGGAGTTTGAGCCCAGGAGTACCTTTACCACTCAGCCACATTCCCAGTCCTTTTTTTTTTTTTAATTTTAAATTTTTTATTTTTGAACAACCTTACAAGATTTTAACAAAATAATATAAAATGTGTATAAAATGTGTATATATTCTGGATATTGCAATTATCCCCAGGAGTGTCCCCCCCAATTACCCTCCCTTATCCCTCCCTTCCCCTTCCCATCATAACTCTAAAAAAAGTATTAGATTGTAAAGCATTACATCTTATCTGGATTTAACTCATGTTACTAGACCAACTTTCTCATTGTCCCCACCTCCACAGATGAGTGGAGACAATCAACCCTTAGATCTCTGGGTTAAGCTGATTTTACTCATCATGATCTCTTCCATAACCATCCATTTACCCTCGAAGGCTGCAATATCATTGTTTCTAATTGCTGTGCAATATTCCATGGTATAAATGTATCACAGTTTTTAGATCCATTCTTCCAGTCCTTTCTATTGTTTTATTTTGAGACAGTTCTCACTAAGTTGCTTAGGTCCTCACTAAGTTGCTGAGACTGGCCTTGAACTTGTGATTCTCCTGCCTGAGCCTCCTTTGGAGGCACTGGGATTATAGGTTTGCAATCAGTGCCCGACCAGCTATGTATTTTCAATTGTTCTTTGTTTGGCACCCGAACATCTGTCCAACCTAAGGTTGTTCATCATTGTCAAATTTAGGAAGTGTTAGACATTTGTCTGCCTTTTATAAAATTGGAGAAGCATAAGGTGACTATAAAGTGCAGTTTTGCCCAAAATGGTCTTGGTTCAAACCAATGGCCTTGGCATAATGATTATTAGTGTTCCCATCCATTCTCAAAACTGTTGCAGTTATAGGGAAAATCATGTGGTAACCAAAGAGCGAGGCAATCATGAAAAAAAAGGAGCAAAACTAGCCGACCTCAGACATAGCAGTGTTAGGGAAAATACATATGAAGGTTAAGAGTACAGCACCCTTTGTACACCTCCACTGTTGTGTGGAAGCCAGAACTTTTGCTGTAAAACTTTTTGACACAGGTCCAAAATTACAGATAAGTTACAACTACAACCTAAGCAAATGCCACAAATTATTTATTTTGAATCACTAGGAGGGGCACTCAAAAACTTAACTGTTGTCATCCCTATGACAAAATTATACCCTAAGATTTTTACCAATACCCAAGGATCACAGGTTTCTTTAAGACCCAAATGTCATTTGCCCATTAGTATTAGCTAAAACAACTATAAGACATTCTTTTATACACTTTTTTAAAAAAAAAAAAATCTCTTCTGGGCAAAGTCCATTGTCAAAATCCATGTGGACCCACCTCCCTAGAGATCAAGGCTCACATTGTGCAGGAATAGAAGGCACTTGTGTGTGAAGAGAAGCTCAGCCTCCTCCAGCACCAAAATGAAGCCCAGCAGGGCAGCAAGGCTGACAGTCCAAACCCACGTGGCATCTCTTGGTTTCCAGTGCCTTCATTTTTGCCACAAAATGGCCATCCAGAAGGGATGATGATAGCAAAAAGCAACTTCAGACCAAGAATCGTCTTCCATTACCCTGTGAGCCACCCCAGCTAGGCAGTCACCTTGACCCAGGCCTCGTACTCACCCCAGAGCATCCATCCTACCCATGACCACAGAATGATCAACATGTCAAAATACACACAGGCCTCCCTGCCTCCTCCTCACACACACACACTTTATACAAAGAGGCTGTAGTATTAAAAGAAAATAGAAAAAGAAAAAGAGAACACATTGTTAAGCTACAATCCCAGAGAACTGCAAAGGCATTCTGGCCATGCAATTTGCTGGCTGCGCGTCTTTAAGAAATTGAGTTAGTTTCCCTGGCTGTCAATCTCTCTCATCAGAAACATGAACACAGTTATGCTCACTTCAAGGGCTTCCCTAAAGCAGTGTGCAGGCAAGCTGTCCATGGCCAGAGAATGGTGGCAGAACTCGAGCTTTCTGCAGCATGCACATGGCTCCCTTCCGGCTTTGTTAAAAAGAGCATGTTCCCTGGATCTGAAGAGGGAAGGACAGGCACCAGGCAGCTAGGGACCTCTTTGTTAGCTAGAATATGACTGTGGTTTGGAATAGCTCTAAATCAAATAGGACAGACTTGAGAACATGGATACACTGGAGTAATTTGCAAAAACCATCAGGAAGGCCTTCATGGCATGTGCAGATTTGAAGACCCTGGAAGAAGTTCCCCTGGCCTAGCACCTTGGCTTCAGTTACAAGCTTTTTGTAGTGCAGAAATTGAGTTGGCAGATGCTCTCTGCAGCCATGTCTTACAGTAAGCAAATTCCACATCATAAGAAATATGATACAGAGCAGGTTTTAAAAAAATCCCCAGGCTCTACCTTAGAATTTTTGGTTCTACAAACACAAAATAGAGACTAGAAATCTATATTATTTACAAATACTCCCCATCATTCCTAACCTGAGGCAGTTTGGAGATACGCTGCTCTGGGGAATCAGAACTTTAAACATGGACACCCTGAAACATGTTCCGACTAATACTGGTTAAGGTAAGATGTCAGTACATGAGGGAGACAATCAAGCCACCAACTGTCTCTCACTAAGAAATCTGAGGTCATAAAATACTCACAGCCACTGACATATATATAGGGAATAACTGTCCAGTTACAGCTTCTCCTAAGCAACTGCACATACCACTGTGGTCTGGTACTAAATAATGAAAAACCCTTCATATATATGATTATTGTACCCTATTTCATGCACTTCAAGTATTTTTCAGGAAGAAGAGGTCATATACTGGGCTGCCAGGTACAGCTGTCCAGGCTACAAACTGCGCATTTGGGGGTTGCCATTCACATTTACAATGATGATGCCACCGTACCCAAAGTTGCGTGATACAAATGTGCATAGCCTATGAGGTGCCTGGCAGGGAGTCAGGGAGGGATGCGAAGCCCACACTTTTCTAAAACTTGAAGACAACAGCGTCACTATCATTTTGCACTGGCTCATTTTTAGAAAGAGTATTGTACATTTCATTTCTAATTTTTTTAAACTGAGAGTTTAAAAATAAGGAGTACCAATGGAAGTAAAAGTTGAAAAATTCTCAAGCAATGTATCTGCTTTACTCAAAAAATGGACTGAAAGGAAATTTAGAACTGAGCTATCAGTTAAAGACTGCATTGGTTGGAGAAAGATCTTAGCTGTCTTCCAGGTTGGCAAGTTGTAGACCTTAGAATCTGTTGTTGTATCTGGTACATCATGGAGACCCCATTCATCCATACAAATATTTCTAGTATCAATGAACTGCTTATTGAATATATATTTTGTGCTCCTGGATTTCCTCCCTAATACATTTAACTCCTCATCCTTGGCTGACAGCACCCAGGGAACACTTTCAGCCTAGACTTAGGCCAAGGTTGCTCAAAGCTCCCTTAGGTCCCTCTCCCTTTCTATTCTCTACTTTATGAGCAGGCTTTCTGTCTGTCCCAGTCTCATAGGCAGGGCCCCAGATAAAACAATATGGAAAGAGACTTGAAGCGTGAAAAAAAATAAAGATTGCCTCCAAGGAAGGGATGTTAGTTACATTATAAAATTGCACCAACCAGGTGCAGCCATGAAAAACAGAAGCTTGTGAAATTTTAGGAGGTTGATTCTTCACACCTATTTGCAAGACTACATTGTAATATTATAGCACCTTCTTCCATCTGCTCTTACCATTGCAGTGTGAAAGCTTACAGGGACCTAGATGCAGTCCCCAGATATAATCAAAACTATATTTGAAGCTCAAAGAAAAAAGTCCACAGTAACTAATTTTACATTAGAAAGAAGCAATAAATGAAAATTGTCTGCTGATAATTCTTGGCATACTCTCTGATTTTGTGTATGCATTTATATAATTATACTGTCTCTGATTATTAATGAAAAATTGTGTTTTACATGAAAATACTATTATGCCTTCATGTTAGTTGTAATGGTAATTCTACTAGAATCAAACAAATTTTTTAAAATGTTATTTCAAATGTCTTGATTTAACTCCACATAGCTTTTTAATTGAACTACCGAAGACTTAATTCATGTGATCTTTTTTCAATATTTACATTAGGAAGTCTATAGCATTTTAATATGGAAAGGACGGTCTGTTGTTAATATTTAAATAAATTTGCTTTACAAACAGATAGCAGGATAAAGACGGGAATATATGTGAAATTGGGGTTGAAGTCAGTGAAAGGAAGATTGGGGATGACTAAGTGGATTCTCTGTAATCCCTGACCAAAGTATGTGAACATTAGCTGCAGACCAGACCACAGAGTCAGGAAGCTAACACACAAACAATATCGCCATGTCTCCTAGTACTTATTGATGTTATGTAGAAGGGAGATGTGGATCAAAGGTCTGAGCAACAACAGCATGGTGCAGCAGGTATCATTTAAATATGGTACCTGATTTAACGTCAATGTATGGATGAAAAGAGAAAAGTTTAGAAAGTTAAGTATCAAAATTTTAATGGTTGAATTAGTATTTTAGCCAAGTCTTCCTGATTTCACTCTCTATGGCCAGTCCACCAGGAAATACTCTCTACCCAGGTATTCAAGGAGTTAAGGCACATGATAGACCAACAGGAGGCAGAATTGTGAATTATCTCGGAGGGTTTGGCTTATGGGATACAAAACTGAGTGTATAAATATGGGGGAGTCAAACTGGTGAAGAGCTCATTGACCAGAATTGTTGCTACAATCAACCAGAACACACTCTGTGAATGACATCACTGATGGACCTGCCTATCACGGACAAGTTGCTATGGAGACTTCCTCAATGTCTATCCATGACCTTGCCTGTGGTCATATTTCCAGCCGCAGCTGTACATTTTGAAATACCCAGAGAACTTCTTAAAATTACAAGCACCTGAAGAAAACACCTAAGAGTTCTCGATAATTCCATTTGGGGTAAATCCAAGGTATTGATATGATTCTTATCAACCCTCAGGCAATTCCGATAAACATCCAAGGTTGAGACAAAGTGTACTCTAGATTATAGTTTTTCAAACCATGATTCAAAACACTCGTATTCACAAGAGGCCATAGGAGAGTCTTCAAACAACATAAATTTTCTCTAATTTTCAAAGAAAAACAATGGGTAAATGACCAAAATAGTTACTAAATCAATCTGCTATATTTTTAGCCTTTAGTTAATGCTACTGCTTGATCATAAGAGAATCTCGTATGAGACAAAGTATGATTGAGTTCCAAATATATATTTAATAATTCTAAGCTTGTCTTATTATTGTTCTGCTGTGCCTTGAAGAACTTCCTGATGTTCAGATTCTCAGCTGTCTGAATAAGTTTAGAAAACATCGTTATAGTAGCTCCGGGCAGCACCTAGTAGGGTCAACCTCTTTTGGGAAAATATTCATTGTGAAATGATGGAAGGTGTTGGCTATATATAAAATATAAACAAGAATGGCTCAAAAATGACTAGTATACCTTACTATTCTCAAATAATACTTATGTAGAAAGTTCAACTTAGCAATTATTTGCTCACCCTTCAAAAAAATGTTATTTCTAGAAGATGTCTCACAAGTCACTCTGTTTATTAAAGAATTCCCATAAAGCAATGAGTCAGAGAGTAGGCTTGTGCTATTTTATTGCTTGCTGGCTAAAACACTTAAAGATTTATGCATAGAACTTATGAAGATATCAGTTTGCTTTTGTCCTTACAATCTTAAAATCAATGACAGGAAATTCAGTTTCCATACGCATAATGATAAAGCAATCATTTATCTTCAATTCTGGTGAATGTTGAGTGGGTTCAAAATTTCATTCTTAATGATAAAAATAATTTAGATAGGAGAAGTTCACTAAAAGTAGTAATAGGCATGAAGGCCAAGCAAAGAAATAGGATAGTCATAAGTGTCACTCATTTCTTGCTAAAGTATTAAATCTTTTTTGTGGTTGTATTGTTTCACATCATTGATAAATATAGAAGTTTTTGTCCCAATGACTGACAGACAGGTGTTCAGCAATCTCTTCCTCTGAAGGAGTAAGTGTCATAGGTGATGTGTGACTGTGTTCCACTCACTTAAATTTCAAGAGAGAGATTTAATTTTTTTTCTTAATACTTAATACTCTACATTTAATAAGAAATTTTCTGTGTGAATTTTGCCCATTAATGATATTTTCTATCTCCTGCTTTCCAGAGGTGTCCATAAGTTTCATACAATATCTTTTAAGGAAAATTAACATTGTAATATTCCTTGTCACTTCCCTACTGTGTCTTTTAGTATTTAGCTGTGTTTTTTTTTTTTTAGTCCTCACCCTGATTTAAACTGAAAATCAATGCAATTTTAATCTAATAACATTAGATTTGGAGGTGTAGCTCAGTGACATAGTTCTTGACTAATATGCATGAGGCTCTGGGTTCAATCCTAGAACCCCCTCAAAAAATATCAATATATAGGTAGATATAGTTATAAATGATAGAGATAGAGATATATTACTGAAACAGTGTTAGGTAGCTAGGCTGTCTTAGTTGCATACTTCAGATTACATGACAAGTTCCCTACTTCAAATGTGGATGACTCTATACAGAGTTACTTAATACAAGAATATTTATTTTGATAAACTAAAATAAAACAATTAAGTAAATTTCATTTTTAAAAAATCATGCTAGAAAATAATTTTTTAAATTAATTATATTTCTCATAAATATGTAAAGTTCCCTTTACCCACTCACCCCAAACTTTCTTTTATTGCATGGGAAAATGCTCCTACACAAGGTTTGCTCCAAACTTGCAGTGTGGTCTAACATCAAGCTGGCCTCTCAGCATGCTTCTCATCATGCAGTATTTCCCCTTATGCAAGACATACTACCAAAAGAAGAAGGCAGACATTCGCAAATCAAAAAAGATCTAATACTTTAGCAAGGAACGAGTAGTGCTTATAGTAAGTGACTCCAAGATGACCTGAAAAGATAGAAAGATGTTCCATGCTCTTAGTTAAACAGAATTAATATAATAAAAATAGCCATTCTGCCAAAAGCTCTATATAGATTCAATGCAATCCCCATCAAGATACCAATGTCATTCTTCCAGATATAGAAAAAGAAATTCTCAAATTCATTTGGGACAGTAAGAAATCCAGAATAGCCAAAACATTACTAAGCAATAAAGATGAAACAGGTGGTTTTGCTATACCAGATCTAAAGCTATATACTATAGAGCTGTAGTAACAAAAATAGCATGGTACTGGTATTAAGATAGGAATGATGTAATGCTTTACAATCTAATACTTTTTTAGAGTTATAATGGGAAGGGGAAGGGAGGGATAAGGGAGGGTAATGGGGGGGCACTCCTGGGGATAATTGCAATATCCAGAATATATTCACATTTTATACACATTTTATATTATTTTGTTAAAATCTTGTAAGGTTGTTCAAAAATAAAACATTAAAAAAAAAAGACACTGTGTGCTTCCAAAATACACCGTATTACCTGAGCCTCTGAAGACAGTACAGGCAGGCACATATTGGAGCTTTTTTTAAAATCGGTCTATTAGCATGTGTTAAATCCAGATAAGAAATAATGTTTTACAACCTAATACTTTTTTTAGAGCTATTGTGGGAAGGGGAAGGGCGGGATAAGGGAGGGTAATTGGGGGGGCACTCCTGGGGGTAATTGCAATATCCAGATTATATACACATTTTATATTACTTTGTTAAAAACTTGTATGGTTTTATGGTTGTTCAAAAATAAAAAATTTAAAAAAAAAGATAGGAATGAAGACCAATGGAATAGAATAGAAGACCCTGAAACAAAACCCACAAAACTTTAAGCATCTGATCTTTGACAAAGGGTGTCAAATATAACATGGAGGAGAGGGAGTCTATTCAATAAATGGTGCTGGACAAACTGGACAGCCACTTGCAGAAAGTTGAAATTAGAACCTTATCTTTCACCTTGCATGAAAATCAAATCAAAATGGATCAAGAAACTAGGAATTAAATCAGTTACCTTGCAACTGCTAGAAGATAAGTTAGGACCAACACTCTAGCGTTTGGGAGTAGGCAAAGACTTTCTCATCACGTCTCCTAAAGTGAAAGAAGTAAAGCTAAGAAGCTTTTGCACAGCCAAGGAAATGATCAAAATTGTCAAGAGACTTCCTAGAGAACAGGAGAGAATCAGGGCTTGTGATTCTTCTGACAGGAGACTAACATCCAGGATTTAAAAAATCCTCAAAAAACTCAACCTCAAAAGCAGTAACAACCCAATCAATAAATGGACCACAGAGCTAAATAGAAACTTCTCAACAGAGGACACACTGAACAAGTCAATGAATATATGAGAAAGTGCTCTAAATCATTAGTAATCAGAGAAATGCAAATGAAAACTACATTAAGATTTCACCTCATGCCAGTCAGATTGGCAAAAATGAAGAATATAAACAATAATAGATGCTGGAAGGGTTGCTGAGAGATAGGAATACTAGCACATTGTTGGTGGAACTGCAGACTAGTACAGCACTTCTGGAAAGCAGTGTGGAGGATCCTCAAAAATTAGGGATGAACTCACTATATGATCCAGCTATTCCTCTCCTGGGTATTTTTCTAGGGGAGTTGGAAACAGCACACTATAGCAACACAGCTATATCCATGTTCATAGCAGCTCAATTTACAATAGCTAAATTACGGAACCAACCCAGATGCCCCTCACTGGATGAATCGATCCAAAAACCATGATGTATATATACCATGGAGCTCTACTCAGCCATTAGAAACAATGATATTGCAGCCTATGAAGGTACATGGATGGCAATGGAAGAAATCATGTTGAGTAAAGTTAGCCTAACCCAGAGAGTTAAGGGTCTAATGTCTTCACTCATCTGTGGAGGCTGGAGCTAGACCTAGGCCTATGAGAAAGGTGCTCAACACTTCTGTATTAGACCCAGCAAAGGCATAGTAACACATAACCTAGGGCATTGATAGAGATGTATCAGGAAGGGGGGGGAGCAAGGGTGGGAGAATAGGCTGGGATCTAGGGGGTAAATCTAATTTAAGAATATAGACATATCATTGTTATTTTGGATGCATTTTTGATTGTACAATAACTAAATTTCTTAATAAAAAACTAAATAAATAAAACAATTTAAGGAAAATAAACAAAAGGCTAATTTTGAATGTTGTCTTAAAAAAACAATTAAAATTTTAAACACCTCACCTAGATTATTGACTTAAAAATGTAAGATCTTCCTTATCTATCCTCTGTGAACTCTGCTTTTCTAATTGCAGAAGAAGAAATGGTCATGATGGAAAATAAAGAAAGAGAACCCAACCAGTCACACCTCAACAGCACCAGCTTTCCTCTGTGGAGAGACAGTATTGTTGGCAGACATGCCCGTTGTCTATTCTGCCTTTTAATCTGTGTTTTCAAACTGTCATAGAAGTACTTCTCTGACATTCTTTCTCATTCTCAAAAGCCTCAACTTTTTTTCAGAGCTACTTGCTCAAAAGTTCTGAATTTCTATAGCTTAAAACACAGCATGTTGAATAAGCACTGTTAGAAACATTTGATCAAATTAATTTCACTGATACTTCTATAGCATTTACAGACAGGAACACAGATAATCAAGAGATCCAAAAATTACAGATGAAAGTGAAATACAAACAAGTGAAAAAAAATCACTTAAAACATATCTGATTCTCAGATCAAGTACCATAAAGATCAACAATAATGTTAGACTGACATTTTCTTGGGCACCAAGTATCCACAAGCAGTTCAAGAAAGAATTATAAGTTCTCAAAAATCTTTTAAAACTACCTCAGGCAAAGAACTCTATCCTCTTCTCTGGTATCATCATTTTTGTATTTTAAATGGTATGTGGTATTGCAATTGTGGAATTACAAGTAGTTGAGAGTTGTTAGATGTTAGAAAACCCAAGATCTACCCTTCTGCAAGTCTGTTAAACACTGTTCCCTCTCAGATTACTCACTTCTCACATGCATGTGCCTTAAGTATTATCACTGATTTTACCAATAAATTTATGTATTATTTTAATGTCCCAAACAAGCAAATTTTAGTGTTTATGCCTTATGCCACTCCTTCTGGAGCTAATTCATTTCATTTTTATTGTCTTCAGTAGTGGATAAAGATGCTATACACCAAGTTTACCTTTTGGACACATATATATTTAACCATTAATTTGGCTTGTGAAGTCTCTTAGGCCAACAGTTAAATGACCAAAACTTCAGTTGAAAAACATCTGATGTAAATGATTAAATATTAGATGATTAGATTTTAGCCTTGACATATTTTTCTATTTATATTTCTTTGTTATGCATTATCAGCTCTCTGTCAAGATCTCTTACATGTTGGACAACATTAATATCTCCTAGCTCAACATTTTTAATTGCCATTGCCACACTGAGAGTGTAGCTCAATAGTAGATCACTTGACTAGCATTCACAAGGCCCTGTATTTGAGCCCCAGTCCTGCAAAAAAATAAAATAAATAGTCATTGCTAATGACAATATTAAGAACAATGACTGTCAATAATATTAAAGAACTAATCTCTTATTTTTAAAACTCAGGAAATGTCCTAAAAATTATTTTCCTCCACAGCTATTATACCTAAAATGATCATTTAGGAGTAGTAGACAAGTTATCATTTACATCATCTCTGCGTGAACCTGTGGCAGTATATGTCAAACTAAATTCCTAGATAATCTGATTTTAGCCATCCACATTAATTTCTTCCATATGAAATTTTTGGTCAAAATGCAAAGTAAGAAAAAAAAACACCAAGTGTGTGTGTATATGGGGCTGGAAAATGATAAGAGAGGTATTTATCAACCTCTTTACATAGTGTCTGAAACAGGAAGTAATGGCATCTGAAACAGGAAGTGATGACTCTTGACACTTCAAACCATGACAAAGATCACCTGAAGTCCTGCTGGAAAGGCAGGTCCCCCAGGTTCCTCCTCCAGCATTATGATTTTGCTCCCATTTTGATAAACACTGATAGGACAGGTTGCAAAGTGAAATGAGAGCATGAGGAAGCCCACATGAAACACATATTAAAATCAGCCCAAATGTCCACCTTACCAAACAAACAAACAAACAACAAAAAAAAAAAAACCTAAAAGGGTATTTCAACCCCCAACCTTCCTATTTAGTATAAATTCTCTGGATGGGAAATTCATGACTGAAAAATGATGAAACACACCCGGTCCCCATGGAGGAAACAGCAGCCATAGTTTGGCAGATTATGCTGCACATATGTAAGAGTATTTGCTGTAAATCAGTAATACCAAAGGGATTATGTCTTCAAAAGTCACCAGATCAAATGATACTCAGAAAACAGTTTGCCTGTGAAATATATCAGGCTTTCTGTGAAAACATTTCAGTACACTGCCAGATTGTCAGATCTGGCAAGGACTACATTTGCCAAATTATCAATTTAGAACTGGCAAAATCTCCCAATGTTTACAGAGAAACCTGGTGAACCTTAATATACATCCGTTCCATCCAAAGAGGCTAACGGAATGGAACCAGCCAACGAAGAATACAAGGAAAGAGGAAGCAACATGTCCTCAAAATTTCCAACTCAAATCCATGTATAACTTGGGGTCCCACAGAAATTCGATTCTTTCAACAATGCAAATTGGGAAGTTTTCTCTAGTCCTTCGAAGACTCGTTTAAAAGAAAACAATACTTTTGGCTTATGTTTTGTTTTACTGCATGAAAACCAAACTAAATTGTTATTTTAGCAACCATATTCAGAATGAAACAACTTAAAACAGTTCCTATTTATTAGCTGAAACATTGTTTTCAAAGACCTCTTTGGATACAGGCACATCTGAAAAATTTGCTTTCAAAGAGATGCGTCAGGACTTCCAGGTAGAGAAACAGCACACATGAAAGCTGTGACTGTGAGGCAGAATATAACCATCAAAACAACAGCTGGGTGTAATGACATACAACCTAAGGCATTTGTAGAGGTGTATTGGGAAGGAGGTGGGAGACAAGGGTGGGTAATTGGTGGGGTTCTTGGGGGTAAATCTAATTTTCAGAACTTATATATATTATATTATTTCATTAGAAGCTTGTATGATTGTTCAATAAATAAATTTTTGAATAAAATAAAAAAAAAACAGTTGGGTATAGGGCCCAGGCTGCAGAGGACCTGAGCTTTCCACGTGGCCTTACAAGTGGCCTCTGTCAACAAATTGTTCTCCCACTGTGAATAGCTTAAAACAATTAAGACAACTACTCCCACTGGGCTCAAATAGTTATGGTATTTAGCCAAAGGTACTCATGTTATTTACTAGTTCATGATATTTTAACTTTATTTAAAAATCACATTGAGAATAAAGCCTCAAAGATAGTGGCCATATCCTACTCATTTGAAATGGGTTTCTGTTTCTTTTGTTTCAGAGTATGGAAATACTAGTAGAAAGAATTTCATGCATTTTGATTGATTACCTAAAACTAGAGCTTAATAATGCAGAGGATGGTTGTAAATTGCCTGAGGTTTATTAATGTGCACCTTTTAAATATGTGATTTAAGTTTTCATCTTGCATGTGTGTGCAATTTTTCTCATGAACTGATCCAGCGCAAGAACCACATCTTCTAGTCTATGCTCAACACAATTAATCATCTACATTCTGGGTGACTGTTTGAACTTGAAACTGATTTCCCAAACAAGATTTTATTCCTCAAACACATAACACCTCTGATTTTGCTGAATTCCTTTTTTCTTCTTCTTCTTCTTCTACACTGTAAGGGAGAGTTTAAGGACTTTTACAATTTAAATCCAAAGAGAAAATGAAATCAACACAAAACAAAAAACAAATACCCTAGGTTATTAATTGTATTTTCACAATGAAAATATCCTGGAGATGTATCTTCAGATTTCTTAACATCAAACTAACACAACCAAAGTAGCATTAGTAGCACGTTAGTAGGCCAAGGTATACCATGGTTGTAAACTGTACGACTAGTTTTTAGACTCCAAGTACAAAGATGAAACTAGCCAATTTGCTAGCTCAATGTAGGTGCATCTTTACTGAGCTGACTCCTACTTATTTACTCTCAGAAATATTCTCCCCCAAATTATTTTTTGCTTACAGACTCTGAGGGCCATATAAAATACAATTTAGGTTTACTTTATAGGATATGTATCAAACAAGAAATCTAATAACTTTCAGAATTTACCACACATTTAAAATTTCCCAATTTGACACTGTTAAATATACCAACTTATGTATTGCTACAGTCAGATGAATTTGTTTCATCTTGTCACTACGTAATTGTTTGCTGTATTACATAAACATGTCACAATGTTTACAAATAAAGATTTTACATTGCTTTCTACCTTTCAAAGAATGCACATATGCATAAACACATGCCAGAATTTTTGTGCACAAGGGAAAATATTGAACATGTCATAAAACACTCTTAAAAGTCCCTGTTATTCACATCATGGTTCATCATGCACCTTTTTCTTAGAAATATAATGGGTGAGATTACAAATGTTATGTAGACAGAACACTTACACAGAAAATCTTTAAAGCTGAAGTTTATTTCAACTAACTGGGAAAGGCACAATGATGTAGAGAATGCCTTGAGCCCATCTTCCAATGATTTAAAACCTGCTGATGCCTCAAAGAAATATTTAGAACAATATTGTGCTTGGAGGGGATTTTATTTTATTTTTCATTTTGTACTGCATCCATCTGGAACAAATCTCCCTGGGTGTGTTACATCTTGAAAACACTATTAAAAACATTAATCGGATCTGGCCCACCAGATCACATAACCCTGGTTGCCCAGCACTCTCACATTCTCTAGCCAGACCAAGGGGGGGAAATTGCTGAGATTAAAAGAGTTGTTTCAGGTGTGGCTTCTGGTGTTGCTATACTGGGGAGGCAGAAAATCTGAATGATCATGCAATCCTTCTCCCCTCACCAGAGTGCCTAAGCAACTCATGTGTGCCAAACCAAAAGGTGACTGTCACTAAGCCTTGATTCAAAAAGGAAATTAGAACTTTTGGTGTCTTTTGGAAGACAGACTTTGAAAAAGTAAAGAGAGAAGCAAGAATGATCCCAATTACATTATTAGTGCAATACATAAAATTTGCTATATATATTTTTATTAAAGATAGCCTTCATTTGACCACAGTTGAAAACAGTTAAAATTTTAGATTGTCTCCACTCATCTGTGGAGGTGGGGACTAGACCCTGGTCAGTGAGAAAGTTGGTCTATTATCATGTGTTAAATCCAGATAAGATGTAATGCTTGTACAACATAATCCTGTTTTAGAGATATTATGGGAAGGGGAAGGGAGGGATAAGGGTGGGTAATTGGGGGGGCACGCTCGGGGGTAATTGTAATATCCAGAATTTATACACATTTTATATTATTTTGTTAAAAACTTGTATGGTTGTTCAAAAATAAAAAAGAAAAATTAAAAAAAAAGAATAAAGATGATTAAAATTCCATCAAAATAAATAAATAAATTTTTTAAAAAATCACTTGTAATCTCCCTCATCTCACCATCCAGAGAATGGCCAGATGATTTACCTTCCAGTGTTTTTCAAATGCATGTTATTTAATGGAATTGCACTAGATTTCAATTAGGAAACAGTTCAGCCTGGTGTTTGCCATCAGACAGGGAGGAATTGAGAAGATCCCCTGGGCTCCCTCTAAGTCGCATTGAGTGCTGGTCACAGCCCCTTCTCAGATCTGCTGCTGGCAGGTGGACAGATTTGCCCAGATCAGGTGCCAATTCCTGGGATCCTAGCAGTATTTACACCACGGTTCTCTGGGCCTCAGTAAATATTTCCCCTACTTACATTGTCCGGTTTATCACCCGCCAAAGATAATGCCACTACTAGCACATACAGGGGCTTTGTGTACACACACACACACACACACACACAAATAAATAAATGCAAACTGCAAAAGGACACTGTTCCTTTTTGTAACAGCTCCATCTGCTCTGCTCATCTGGAGCAGAGCACCGTCTTGACAGCCCTAACTCAGGTAGCCCTGACTGACCTGAAGTAGCACATGGACTCCCTTAACCCCATCTGCCTGGCTATCAGGTCCTGCCACTCCCTGTGCCTGCCTGCGGAGCTTTACTGAGGGATGTGGGTCACCATGGCAGCTGTTGATTCTCCATCCCTTGCAGTCACTTGTGTGGTATGCTACCTCTGTCGACCTTAAAAAAGAAAGTAACATCTGGGAGAACTGTACTTGGCCTCCTCAAAAGCAGTACCAGATGAAGGGACGGAAATCCAGCTCTTTTGGATATAGAATGAGAGATTTTGAATGAGGAGTTAGATAGAATAGAAGACAGAAAGTGGATTTTTTCCTATTTAATCACATTGAACCTTAAGTAACTGATATATTCTAGTGTCGTGAAAGTTCTTACAGGTAGGTTGACCACCAGTACTGGTTTTTGGAAGTATTACGAGTTGATCCTTTCTTGCTTGCTTGCTTGCTTGCTTTATTTATATCAGCGATTGAACCCAGGGCCACACTTAACCACTAAGCCAGCCATAGCCCCAGCCCAGTTTATCTATTTTGAGACAGGGTCTCTCTTGCTAAGTTATTTAGGGCCTCGCTAAGTTGCTGAGGCTGGCCTCAAACTTGAGATCTTCCTGCCTCAGCCTCCCAAGCCACTGGGATTACAGGAGTGTACCTCTATGCCCACCACAAATTGATCTTTTTTTTTTTTTTTGTAATAGGTAGAGAGTGAGAGAGCAAGAAAGAGAGGGAAAATCAATTCCATTTATTTTTTCATCTGGCCTTTGTTTCTCCAACACTTAGTTGTGAATGTGGTGCTGGTGTTTGAACCCAGGTCCTCGCACATGCCAGGCAAGTACTCCAATTGCTGAGCCACCACTCCAGCCCAAATTTATCTTTTAAAATATCTTCCTAAAGTGGGGAGCTGTTGGGTGGGGACTGCTAGACAGATGCTATTTTAAGCTAGTAGCTGATAATGAGCTTTTTAAAATCTATCACCCCCTACTAAGTTTACAACCCACTTTAAATTATAGTCCTCAGGTGACACCACTACTGTAGTAGTTTCAAAAGTACCTTGAGAATTTTAATAAAGGCAAACATTCCTATTTGCTTACAGTACACAAATATAAAGGTACTCTTCTGAGAAAAAAATATTCTAAATGATTTATTTCCAAAGGAGAATCTTTACAAGGTGTTCCACTAATGAATCAACAGCCTATTAAGTTTTTTCTAATGAATTTCTGTAGAACTCTATCAACATTAGCTACAATAAAACATGTTTGCAAAGCTCATCATTAAAATTAAAATGAAAGTATAGAAATCACTCAAAGACCCTCCTTTCTTTATTTCCATAGTGGGATATCCCTTTCTGGAGAAGAGAATACATCCAAATTTGGAGAACAAGGAAGAGTTAGTGTTTTCAATCCCTAAAATACAGTGTATCAAGAAAATCTTATATCCACCTAATATAAAATGAATTTTTAAATATCAACTACTGAATATTTAAAAGAATTATGTTTTATCTATTTAATACAATATTATGTAGTCACTAAAAATAGTCAATAGTACCTGGAAAAACAATATTTTATGGAGGAACACAATAAATTTGTACATAGTATGAGTCCAATTTTTAAAAAATACATGTATTTCACATAAATACACCATTATTTAACAATTGTTTCTTTTGAGACTGAATTGTTTTTATAAGCACTTAGGATTTTGGGGGGGTCTTCTCTCTACAAGGAATAAGTTTCATGTTCAAACTTTTTGTTCAAAAGCAACCCATATTTTGCTTTGAACTTAAAAGCAAGTACCTTGAAAAAGTTTTTAACTTCCATGCATCTGTGAACAGAAATCTCATTTAAATGTTAAGTGAAATTAACTTAAACATATTAGAGGATTTATTCTAGAAATTGAAAGATTTTATTTTAAGAACATAAATTAGAAAATGAAAACTTAAATGTATACCAAAATAAGAAATTCAAGAGCATTTTACATAGAAAGCAAAAACTAGATAGTAATAGTTTCCTACCAATAGTCAAATTATAATCCCAAATGTTTGCAAATTGACCTTCAAATTTTGAGGGAGGCAAATAAAAATGGCTTTTTTGTTGAAAGACTGTACACTATTTTTAAAGTTTTTCTTAAAGTTTAAAAATGAGAGTTTTCTCTTGCAGTTAAATAGGTGTAAGTATTCTATTGCCTTCGTTTGAGGATCAGCCAATGCAATAGCTCAGTAAATCAACAAAATCACCTTGAGACAGGGAGACAGGGCTGAGTACCCCAATCAACATCTGATATATGGAATGTGGTAAGCTATCTGGTAGGGATCCGATATGAAAACCTACCGTTGGGGAAGCCTGTCCTTAAACCTACCTTTTATGGAGTTAATATCCCAGAGACTAAGAAAATGAAAATCATGTCAACAGAAGAAGAAAATATACCAAGCAGGTTAAGATTTATTGGAGGAATCATCAATATCCATGGTCAGCTATGATTTAGAATTTTTATGATAACAGTTGTGAGTGTTTGATGTTTAACCTTTATACATTTTTAATTTAAGGCCTCTTCCACACTCACTTTCTCTTTCCCTCTTTTAAGTCCCTTAGCACTGGCACACACAAAAAATCAAATTTGACCAAATAAATAAGTATTGAACAGTTTCCAGTGTCATTTATGGATTAAAAACAATACCAGGTGAAAATATATCTTTAAGATATATTCTTTAGCTAGGAAAAAAGTTAATCAAAAGCAATCGAGATTGGAGAACAAATAAAAAGTCTTGTATTAAGGCAAGATAGATTTTTATCATACATACAAATATTATGAACAATAGCAAAATGTATTATAGGATAAATTTGCTCTGTTTTTCCTTCCCATAAAGAATTTTTAAAATTTCTGCTGCTAGTTAGAGGAGATAGGTCACGAAGTCATTTGAAAGCATGTCAATTTAAAAAAAAAAGACTTTAAAGTACAAAACCATTTACAAACCAGCCCAAGAACTAATTTGAATGAAAATAAAACCAAAACTATAACTTTAAAGAACATAATGTTTACAATTTTTATGTTTATAAAATTTTAATATTGAAATATAAAGGCTTACTTTTTCTATTGCAATCCACAATAGGTAAATTTACAATCTTTTATGAATAAAAATGTTAAGAAAATTAGCAACTAACTGCTAAGGCACGAATGGAAAATAACATGCAAGATACTTTACCTATATCGTACCTTAATTTTTCAAGAGACAACTTCAAACTTGTAAGCTAAGATTCAATTTCATTTCACTCAAATTACTCAAATTATTCATTCAAATTATTGAATGCATCAGAACATGTTTCTTCCTCAAACAATTAACAATTCATAGGCAATCAGTCCTATTATTTTATCACTCTGCCTATTAAATGCATATTTTTCAACTATGCCCTTGACTCCTGGCACCAGACCTCAGTGCTCACTACCCTATCACATTCTCCACAGAGATCAGCAATGGGGACACTTAATGAGCTTTACAAAGAACTTTTCACAATTCAGACCAGTTTAATAAACCTAATCCTCTTCCACAACTTCCTTCTAAAGTTTGCTAACGATTCTCCATCAGGGATCAAACCAGGAAGAACACTTTGGTGCCCTGAATTTAAAAGGCTCCTTTGATCTCCTACACAACTTAGCAGCTGCATTTCTGTACACTTAAAAGAAACATGAAACTCACCAGATTTGTTTGTTTGTTTTTCATTTGGGCAATCTTCAAACAGATGAACTATAATGACTCCAGCTGTCTCCTCACTTCATTCTGCAAACCCCAGAGGTGGACAGGTGCAGGGAGAGCAGCAGCCAGCCACAGCAGCCAACCCACCCGTCTAGGAGGACTGCGGGGGAGAGAGAGGGCAGTGAGGGAGCCAGCTGGGCAGGGGAGCCTGCCACAGGTTGCCGTGATTGGCTTGGGCAGCGTGTCTTCCAGCTTTGCCTCCAGTCTGTGGCGAGTTTGCAAATGATGGCTCACTCCTCCGCTCCAGGCTCACCCCTGTGCTCCAAGGGCTAACTCCTAGAGTAAGCCCAGTGTCCCTGGGTCAACCATGGAGCTAAATCACCACAAAGGGGGAAAAGTAAATTAATAACAAATCTTTCAATCAGTCACACCAACTGCTACCTCAAGCAAAAGAAGTCATTTCTTCATTCCCTCTGTATTTCATTGGCTCGCCTCACTAGATAATTACCCCAATCCTCACCTCTCACTGTCTGTGTGGTGCATTGATTATTAATACTTGCATGAAACATTTCCTGACCCAGGTCCTATTTATAGCCAAAGTCTCCTTTGTTTACAGCGCCCTTGTGGGATCAGGAGGGAATATACCATTTACCCTGCGCAGCATGAGGCTTTGCCTCACCAAGTCTCATTACTTAACTAAATGTGATATAGATTGCTTCATGATAGGGACAAAATACAAGGCAGCAGTTGGTGGCTCCATCGTTGTTGCCTTCACCTGCTTAAGCATGAGTGGATGTGCGCTGTTAAGGGGGACCAGCTGAACCACCATCCTCCTGAGAGTGATAAGAAGGCACTGCTTCTGACGTAGGCATCTCCAGAGTGCCGGGACTTCGCTGCTTTCCTGCACTGGCTGATGCTCCACAGTAGAGGTAGGAGTCCACCCAATCCAGTGTTCACACTCCTAAAAATGTTCCAGGGAGTGAAATCGGGTTTCCTCTTTTCCTGACTTTTCAGTTTTACAATGAAATTTCCAGCAGGTAAAGACGACCATTATGCATTTTTTCTTAAATACCTGTCTGAGCTGATCCCAACCTTTTCCTGCCTTCTTCAACCAAAATATAAGGATGGTGATTTTTGGGGGGGAATGGGGGTTTGAAGAATAATGACAAAAATAAACAAATTAAATGCCTGCCTAGTGTAAAATACATGATAATAATACACCATATATTTGATATAGCTATTCAGCCTGTAGCATTTAATGTCAATATAACCCAGCAGATGTTAATAGAAAGACCTTAAAGAGATCTTGAAGAGGCGCTGGTTTCACACATCAGGTTGCTGAATGCCCCCAAAGGTCTTTTGAGCTGCCTGAATCCTCATGGCAAGTTCACTGGGACACAGCGATTGAACCCAAGTCTTCTGTGCCACAGAGCTGTCTTCTTTCCATGATGTCATACTTTGTACTAGACACGTGTTATATTCATTTTCTGCTATTGCATTTCAAATCACCACAGTGTGTATTTCAGCACACATTCCACCCATTTCTTATGTCACTGTTTCTCTGAGTAAAGGTCAAGGCCTAGCCTACCTGGCTTTGCTCAAGATCTCATAAGGCTGTAGTTAAGCTGTTGGCCGGGTGGCATTCTTTTAGGGAGCTCAGGTTCTTCACCCAAACTCTTGTGGCTGTTGTCACAGTTTAGCTCTTTGGAGTTGCAGGACTGAGGTCCTTGTCTTCCTTCCTTGCTGCCTGTCAACTGGGGTCCCTTCTCAACTCCTGGAACCTCCGTACTTCCTAACCATGTGATCTCCTCATAACACCAGGGTGCTGGTAGAAAAACCTCTTTCCCCACTCAGCTAAAACAAAGTCATCTGTAACATCCTTCAGTCCTGGGTCTAATCATCCTATTACTTTTGCCACATTCTGACTAAAAGCAAGTTTTTCTGCATTCAAGAGGATAGGATTATTCAATGCCCTGATATTCAACTGTATCACAAGTACAGCTTAAGCAATGAAAACACAAGCTTGGACGTGCAGCAGCCTCACCACTTCCTCTAAGCCAATGCTAAAAGACGAAGTCACCAGTGTTTCTGCCCAATGTCTGCACCTTATATGTTGGTTCTTTTTCTGTTTCATTTCTGTACCCTGAAGCTGTAAGGTTTTTTGTTTGTTTTGTTTTGTTTTTTTAATCTGTTTTGCTTATTTTTTTAGCACTTAGGCCAAAAAACATTGGCCCTGTTCTAACCTAAGAATCAGGCTATTGAAACAGAAGCAAGCTCAGAGGGCTGAGACTTCTTTTGCTGCCATGAAACAAAAGTATCCAAATGCTTTCACAAATGGGTGGGATTTAGCCAAGCAGTGAGGAGAGGGCATTCAAGATGGGAAAGAATGAATGGCACTTTGGTAACCAAGGAGGGGAATGTCACTGTGTGGCATAAACAGCTTTGTACCCATCCATGATCATTCATGGACATGCATGTTGGGTTTTTGGAAGAAGATAGAAAAACACTTGCTTAGCTGCACTTATGGTATAATAAGAAAAAGACTGCTATTTGACATCCAGAATCAGCTTTTGAACCTGTGGCCAATCAGGGAAGCTCTCTGGTTTCTTCTTCCACATATATAAATAAGGGGGGTTAATAACAACTCAGGCTGTTGGTAGGAGGCAGATGAGAATATGTGCAGGCTTATGGCATCTTCATATTGCTTAAAATGAGAAAGATAAATTTCACTTCAGGAGAAGATCATAGTTTGGTTTAGGTCATAGTGACCACTGGCCAGGATTGGTGTATTATTTGATTCAGTCAACACGTTTATTGAATCTAAAAATTATACAATATAAGGTAATATTATTTAAATTTATGTAGGGTAATAGAAATTACAAAATTAATACAAGATTAGGAAACAAGTAAACAAAAAACAAAAAAGAAATAAAAATGCCACACTTTCCTTGCTCCATTCCCACCGCCTAAAGTTTGACTGATTTTTTGTTCAGTCCACACCTTGCAATTATGTGTGTATATAACTTTGAAACATAGATATATAAACCTATATGCTCATATTTATGCAATTATTTATTTTAATAAAATTAGACTCATACCACACAAATGTTTCTGTATGCAAACCTGACAGAATATTGTAGGCCATTCATGCAGATCAATATACATCAACTAAATTTTTTCCCCTAATTTATATTTACGTGTATGTCTTTGTGTGTTTCTGTGCATTTTTATTTGGCAACTGACAACTGTACCTCTACTTTTTAATCCAGATATTTTTTCCTTCCTTTCCATCCATCAAATTTCTTGTGCCATCAGTCCCATTGCCATCAGTCCCAGGTCATCCACATTAAAAGTTGGTGCATATCGCTGGAATCACATGCACACATATACAGACATTTATATGACAGAGTTGTTATTATTTTATAAAAACTGGATGATATTATACACACTTTTCCAAATATTTATTTGCTTATTCAACATTATTTCATGGAAATCCCTGCAAGCTGACTAATATAGTTCTGATTCATTCCTCATAATAGATGCATAACTTTCCATGCTGTGAATGTGCCATAATTTATTTAACATCATGAACAGTATGACACTAAATATCTTTTTATATATTTCCATTTGTTGTTGACTGTTTATTTCTATAAGTAAAATTGGTAGGTCAACAGACATATTTATTTTTAAATTTGAATAGGAACAGGCATTGTCACATCTTTTTCCAAATGTATATAAACAAACCAGTTGTAGGGGTATGAATGTACTCATTTATGGTTGTGTTTCCCAAGGCAGTTTTTTACATTTGCAAGTCTGTTTAATTTTGTCAGTCTAGTATCAGCAATTAACATAGCATGCTAACTTTTCATGAGCATATGTTTTTACCATTTTTCTAATGCCTTGTCTTTTTAAAATTTTAAGTGCTCTGTGCAGGGTTATGTATACAAATCTTTAGTCATTTCTATTACCAAAATTTCTCCAATCCATCATTTACTTTTTACTTTATGATATTATATATTATACTTTAATTGATTCTAACTTTTAATATATGTATCTCTATGTTTTTTCTTACGGGTTCTGAATTTCCAGTTTGGATTACAAAATTCTTTTCCACCTCTACTTATTGTCTAGGTTTTCTTGCAAATTTTTATCTGCCTGTTTGTGCATTTATTTGCCATTTCCATCTTTAACATACAACTTAGAGTTCTAAACTCATTCCAGTTTCAGATTTGCCAAACTACTTCCAATTACTATCTTCAGGCATCTAAACTTATTCCAATTACTATCTTCAGATTTTGAAATTTGCTCCAATTACTTGGGGAAATTCTCAGAAGCATATGAATATTCATTTGGACTGATTTCTTCTTCTCCTACTACAAGCGTAATAGAAATATTAGAATTCTAGTTATGTTTGATGTTTTATGTGCATTTTTGATATTACCAAAATATCCATCACTAAAGGTCTTTCATTGACTTTAGAATAAATGATTAAAATGTAATTCAAATTTTTTATTTTTTAATAATATTCAGAATAATCATAATAACATCCCCTTTATTCAATGTATGCAGGATAATATATTGAGCTATTGAGGTGTGATTTTTTTCCCTGCAGCAGGACTAAGATGCACACTGCAGAAAGCAGAACTGTTCCAGCCATCAATCTCCCATTCTGGCTTTTATTTCTCCTTGAGGAGATCATGTTGATTAGTCCAGGTGTAACATTTGGGCTTTTAACCATCATCCCATACTATTTCATCATTAGCACACACCAACACATTTTGTGCACTATAAAACTTCAAATAAATAAAACACAAGTGCTACATATGTTATTACTACAACCAGGGTAGAATAATATTTTTGGATATTGAATTTCTTTCCCTGCCTTTCCTCACCTGCTATCCTTTCCACCAGCAAAGTTGAGCCATGAACATTAGGCCCACTTCCCTGAATAAGGGGAGGGCAGATACCTTTAACAAGAAGTCATTGCTGGGCTTTGAGTTTCAAATAAAATGTTTTTATACCCAGGGATAAAACAGTCCTCCAAAAACCAAAATGTCTCTGATTAGTCAAGGATATGCTCTAATGGTGAAAGAGGGTTTTATTTTTAATTGAAAAAAATGAGGAAGCCATGCTTAGTATATTGAAGATGGAGAGTTTATAAAATTAAGTCATAATGTAAATAAGAGTTTGAGGACATAAGACCAGAGTTAACATGCTACTTGGGTCACTGAGACAGGATCCATGCCCCCATTTCTCTGGACCTTGGCCCTAGGGAATGTAAAATAAGACTCCCAAGGAGGCCCGATGGAATAACAGAGAAAGTCAGCAGGGCCTGGCTTTTCAGATAATACCCTGGAAAGAGTATGAGCAGTCTGTTATGCTTTAGATATGACGTATCCCCCAAAAGTTCCTGTGTGAGACAATGCAAGAATATTCAGAGGAAAAATGATGAAGTGTCATCTGATCGATGGCTTGGTCCATTTGCATGGATTAACTGGGTGGTGGCTATAGTCAGTAGGTTGTAGCTGGAAGCAGTAGGTCCCTGGAGGTGTGCCTTTGGGTTATATATTTTGTCCCTGGTGAACCAACCTTAGTCTCTTTGCTTCCTGATTGCCATGTGCTGAGTTGCTTTCATCCTCCACACCCTTCCTTCATGATCTTCTGCCTCATCTCATGCCCAGAGCAACAATGGCGGCCATCTATGGTCTGAGACCTCTGAAACCCTAACGGCAAATAAACTTTTCCTCCTCTAAAATTCTTCTATCAGGTTTGAGTCCACAGCGATGAAAAGGATGACTAAAACACAGTCGTAAGGAGGCTAGCATTTGGCCTGGTAATGCAGGGAGGGACACAGTGCCTGGTGATAACAGTTGCACTGGTGCATGGACCCCTGGGAGCCTCAGAAATACACACCTTGAGATAGCACAGAGAAGAGAGTTTTCTTGGGCATTTTAGAGACAAAAAAGGAATCAGAAGAGACTCACCTTTGAGAAGAGGGATATGTACAACGTAAGGCCCTCAGGATCATGGGCACAATAGGACCTGAACATTATTAGGTATGACAACTGATGCCCTATAACCAGGCAGGTACCAACAGAGGACACCCAGTGGCCAGGCAGGACAAGCTACACCACTACAGGACCAGTGGTCAGAAGATGGTCAAGGAAGATGTTCCATTGCCACGGCAAAAAACACAACAAACCACCATGTCTTAGACTGATCCCTGCATTTAAAAGAAAGCATTTTTTCCTCCAAAGAGATTGAGTTAACACAGGAGAAACTAAGTTGTAAACAGGAAATTGTTGAGTAACATTGATAAGCAACTAAGGACACGATAGTCTACTAGAAATAAAGTTTTACTTATGCATATTTGAATCAAAATGTGAAAATTTGAATCATATTAAAGTGGATTTCTTATTAAAGTACCAGTTCCTGTTGTAGTTTCTTTGAAGAACATAGAGGAAATACTTTGTCACCAATGGAAACACCTGCCTTGGACTCACTGGAATGAAAGCCAGGGCCTCTCCTTTTGAATCTGATTCCTGAACAGATGTGCCATGTGCCAGGCTCTGTGTACATCCCAGAGGTGCCACCTGACAGCTATGATTCGTTGCCTCATGGAGCTTACAAAGCAGTGAGCAAGAGAGACATGAAGGGGGCTACAGCAGTGGCTCAGTGGTTACAGCTCTTGCCCGGTATGAACAAGTACACAGGTTCAAACCCCAGCACCACATACACAACTAAGTGAAAGAGCAATGAATGCCATGTGGAAAACTCAATAAAAATTAATTAATAAAAAGAAGAGAGAGAGACAAAGATGCTTGGTGGTCCAGCATAGTGAGTGTAACCATGGGAGGGCACCAGTAGCTATAAAACACAGAAGGGCAACCAATCCAGTCTTGGAGACAAAGAAAACCATCCTGGAGTAAGCCCACCCTTGACTAAGCCCTGGAGGAAACTCCAGCTCTTGGTGGAGGTGGCAGGCGGAGAAAGGAGAAAGTCAGTGCTAGCAGTGAGGACAGCAGGTGCAAAGGCCATTGCTGTCCACAAATGTGCAGTATGTGAGGAACTGAGAGCTTGTTCAGTTTGGCTACAATGTACACCCCTACTCCTCCAGACTTGTCCTCCTTTCAAACAGCACCCTTGGCGAATGATCACCATAACTTGAAAGCACCACTTTTCAGGACCCACAAAAGTTAATTCCCATTTCTCAGGAAAGACTTTTGTCCTCTATGCATTATCCCAACTGGACAATTCTCATGACCCAACCATGACTTCAACAATTCATAGGTAAAAATGAGAATGACAGTAAGCAGGAAGTTACCTCTCGTGACATCGAAGAATTGACCTCCCCAGGCAAGATCTATAATATGACTGTAGTGGGCAATAATATCAATGAAGCCTAATTTCAAACTTTCTTAGGGCACTTAGTAACAGGAATTTTTTTTCATAGCTCCTGTAGATATGGAGGTACCTCCAAGTCCATTTACTGAAGTAGTTAGGGCATCTGCAAGACATCAAAAAGGAATATGGCACAATCTAATGTTGAACCCATGGACTACATTGAGCTAGTATTTCATATGGTTTCCAACAGATATCAAGTATTATTATGTTAATCTCAAAAAAAATTAAAATATCCAGTGGACTCCATGTGCTCACTGCAGCTGTCTGGGACCCTTCGCAGCAGATCTTATGGGATGCACATAAGCCTGTCCTGGGGACTGTGTGCCCTCAGATATATTGCTTGACTTTCCTCTGCTCTGTTCAGCCTTGTAGAAGGCAGACTCTTACAGGCTCCCTTATTGACTGACAGGGAAAATGGACTGTCTACATTGGCATGGGCCAGGGTAGAAAGGAAACTGCTCACTCTCTGCTCATACAGCATTTCTGGTAGCAACTGAGTCTTCTCTATAACTCCAGCTCTTCTGCAAAGCCTACCATGGCCTTATCTTTCATTGCGTGACTTGGTCCACTAGGTTTTTAACACTGCCTCCTCCCGATGTCTTCCAGACTGCCAGTGTGTCAGCCTCTAACAAAGCTCTGATTACTGGTTGAATTGTGACCCACCAAAAAGATACATTGAGATCCTAACCCCCAACAAAGATATGATGAAACTCTGACTTCCTAATCCCCACATATCCTGTGACTATGACCTTAGACCTTATTTGTATTAAATAGGGTCTTTGCAGCTTCAGTCACGATGAGGTCATTAGGGTAGACCCTAATCCAGTATGACTGCCATCCTTATAAAAAGGAGTAATTTGGACATGGAGACCTATGTCCCCACAGAAAGAAAACCATGTGACAATCAAGGAAAAATTGGGAGGATACATCTACAAATTAAGGAATGTCAAAGATTGCCAGCAAATCACCAGAAGCTAAGAGATAGGCACAGGATAGGTTTCCTTCACCCCCAGAAGAAACCAATCCTTCTAGCATATTAATATGGAAATGCTATGCTCCAGAATAAGGTCATTAATTTTTTATTAAAATACTCATTTTGTGATATTTTGTTTCCGCAGCCCTAGAAAGCTAACACACCCACCTCTAATATGCGTACCCTGTGTACTCCCATTCACTTTAGTATGGGCTGCATTTAGTAACTCATAATACATTAAAGAAGACAGAAGTGATGGGATATCATTTGAGATATTTAAAAAAAAGATGGGCTCTGTTTTGAGCATCTTTGTCACTCATTGTCTTAGCTTGCTCTGGTGAAGCCAGTTGTCATGACATATAATGCTACACATATGCAAGGAACAAAACTTATCAATTACCACATGGGCAAGGTTGGAAAGAAATGCTTTACCCTAGCACCCACACAGGAGATGCAGCACTAGTCAACAGCTCCTGAAAGACATTAGTCAGAGGAAACCTTGTAATTCACATCTAAATTCTTGACCCTCAAAAACTATATGAGGTAAAAAAAATCTCATTGTGTTAAACCATTTAGTTTGGGCCAATTTATTATATAGCAGTAGATAAGTAATGCAAGGTAGTAAGGCCTTCCTCCTCTTATTAGTCCTTAGAATGTACCCTGCTTTGTTCCTTAGTTTTCTCCTTATTTGTATAGCTGATCTAGCATTAAGTCTCCACTGTTTTTTAAACTCAAAGTAATTTCTATTTGAAACCTGCCTGATACTTATCAATTATCATATACTCTAAACTTTAGAGTATATAATTGCTGAATAGTTTCACAACATATTTTACAGACACAAAGGCAAGCTTCATCTGAGAAATTTAATGAACCCTCTAGACAAATCAAAATACAGCAAATCTACCTTTTTATAGCCAATGTCATGAACTTAATATCTTATGAGGAGGAATGATGACTTCTACCTTGATTGGTCAGAAAAATCTTGAAACAATTGCCAATAAGAAAGAGTCAGTATTTGTAAGATCATACCAGCATCCTAGGCTCTTAGATGTAAAATGAAGCAAGCATTTATTATTTATGTCCTGTCGCAGCTGTGTATCATCATAAACAATAGTTGACATTCCACCAAATAAATTCTGAATTCCAAAGACCTTCATGGAAGAATTACATCTTAATGTCAACTCTAATTCCTTTATTTTCTAAAATAGTTGTTTCTATTTAGCAGGCTTTATACTGACTTGAATTAGAAAAGGCCAAAAAAAATTTTGTTTTTATTATTGCTTTTAAAAAGTATTTGAGAATGTTTATCTCCTCTTCACATTCCTCATGACTGGTCCTTTGCATGGGGCTCTGGTACTGCATGTTAGTGTATTACTTTCTGAGATATTTCTAAGAGCTACACATCTGCTCATAATCACTCTTGTTCATTTTCTAGGGCCTCAAACCTGTGTGCTTCAATTCCTAGGCTGGCTAACTACAAATACGAATATTGTATTACATGTGTAGGGGCTGCATATCCTCAATTTTTCCAGCTTTTCAGAATTTTTTAAACTTCTACTATTTTTTTTTCAATAATTTCCTTAAGCACTTCATTTTTGAACTCTATTCCTTGGAGAGGCAATCCAAAATAATTATTTTGCCCAACAGTTACAGAAGCATTCACACAACCGGACATAGTTTTTGCATTAGGACCTAATTCATCTATTATTATCTGCTTGCATTTTATCATTAGAAACCAACAAACTACATTCTTGATTCTGTGGGTCCATATTTAGTACTTGGTTGAAACTGTTTTAGAAGACAGATAGAAATGGAGAATTCTGAAGCTTAGGTGGTAGTTTTGGTCCTCATTTTTTCGAAAATTAACATATTCCAGGGGCCATGAGTGATCTACAAGTATGGGATATTTGTAGGCAAACCTCAGAGGCAAAAAATCTTCTTAGAAGTTCCTTCTTTATATAAAAATGAATCCTTCTTACTGAGCCACAGTGAGTGCAAAGTGATACTCTGATATGTTCAAATGCTGAGCCTCCTAAGAATGAATAAAGCTATGGACAAAATAACCTCTGGCAAAAAGATAAATTTGATTAAAAGCTCAGAAAAATAGTGAGGAAAAATGCACTTCTCCTATACCTTTATTTTTTTCTCATTTTTCACTCAGAGTACTTTCTAGAGCTATGTGGATGTGTGTTCCTCTGGTGCCCTGGGATTCAGAGTCAGCCTCAAAGGCGAGATCCTCTGCAAAAGTGAAGAAGAATAGTTTGCATTTTTTTGTTCATGAGACCTTTTCCATCTTTTTTGTCAGCATCAAAAAAATTAAAATGATTTAGGCCACATTCATTCTCAAAAGGGAAACACTAGCAATCTCAGTCCATCTGGTCGTATTCATCTCAAGAGCCAGGGAACACCCTTTCCACTCTTCACAAGTTTTCTGAGACATACACACACAAAAAAAAATCACTGAATTTTGACAGCTAAGTATCCTGTCTTCTATCTGAGGTGGTACTCAAATTCAACATGGGTGTTTTCTACTATAGAATCCATGTGTGATTTTTAAGGGGCAATCATACCCTGGGAATAAGGAAATGAAACTCAAGCCTCAAGGGTAGCATACAATATTAGTTGATCACAAAGATTTTTACCAGTGGGGAAAATTATGGTTACTTTTATACCCTTTATATTATCATCACATATTCTGGTGTATTAAAGGAGATTAAGAACATATTGAATTTGGAGTACCATTCTGGTTAACATGTCAAGGTTGAAAGTTGCTCATTTTAAAGAAGCAAAGTTTAAAATATTAAATGTTGTTTTAGTCATCTCTTTCATCACTGTGACCAAACAATTTTAGAGGAGGAACAGTTTATCTGGTGCTCACAGTTTCGAGGTCTCGGTCCATGGTTGGCTAGTCCATTGCTCTGAGTTTGAATGAGACAGAACCATTGGAGAAGGGTGTGGGAGAAGAAAGCTCAGGATATGGAACCAGGAAGCAGAGAGAGCTCTGCTCACCAGGAACAGAATATATTCCCCAGAGGCACACCATCAGTGACTTACCTCCTCCAGCCACACCCTACCTGCCTTAAATTACCACCAGGTAATCCCCTCAAGTGGATTAATGCACTGATTTGGTTGAGGCTTTCACAACTCAGTCAGTTCACTGCTAACCTTCCTTGCATTGTCTCATGTATGAGATTTGGGGGGATACCTCGTATCTCAGTTCTAACAGATGTTTACCTAAGTTTTTCCAATATTTGTAAGGCAGAGGGCAGATTACCTGTATTTAAGTGACTATAAAGCAATGGTACTTATATATTTTGTCTTCTCAAGGAAAGCAAGAACTATAAGGTATGTAAAAGCCATTACCAATCTACCCCAGGGAAGTTGTAGCAAAGTAGAAGAGGCTAAACCTGATGTGAGTAGATTCATTTTTATCAGTCTCAGGATCAATGCTACAAGTTCAACAGGAAGGGGGAGAAAGGAAATGAAAAAGTCCCACATTTAAAAATTATGTTATCCCAGTTGGAAACAGTACTAAGAATTTCCAGAACACATGGTCACATAATGCATGAACATGGGCTTGAGGGTCAAACTCTTTGGGTCTACAGTCTGTATTACATAATTTTTTATATGCCTGACCTCTCAGTCCAGTTTCTTCATCTGTAAAATGGTGATCAATGCCTCCAAGGAAATTTCAAGAATAATTTCAAAAATACAAATACAGTTTAATCTTGGTAGCTAAAACCTGATGTTTGTCTGAAAAAGGATTATATTCCAAAAGAAATACAAAAAAGGTAGAACTTCATATATGATTTTCATTTTACCCAATAGTTGAAAATTGTCACACTTCTGCTCATCTCCATTGACACAGATAATAACAGTTAAATTTAAAGTATAAATTCACAGCTTGCAATTATTATATTTTACTTGGGTTTAAAATAGGTCCAATTATTTTAATCCTCTTTGAAATAAGAAACTCACTCATGCGCATCCCACCCATCAATATTTTTGCAAATATAATAACCAAGTTGTAACATCTACACAAATAGTCTGACAGTTAACATGACACAATTCAATCACATGTGACAAAAAATAAATACATTAACTCCATGGGTTATGTCCTTTGAAAATAAATCATTTTTTTAAGAGAGAGAGATGGTGAGAGAGAGAGAGAGAAAAAGAACCAATTTTATTTAGTTTTTCATGTGGCTTTCATTGCTCCTTCACTTCATTGTGTATGTGGTGCTGGGGTTGGCACTCATATCCTTGCACATGCCAGGCAAGTGCTGTAACCGCTGAGCCACTGCTCCAGCCCCATAAATTATGTCTTATATCACCCAAATACCAATTCTGAAGTGATCCTTATGATATGATGAAAATATTACCCTGGGGAAACAGATTGTTTCCCTTCTGGCCATAAACTGGATTCACAAATTTAAAAATTCACCACCTTAATGCTCTTAAAATACATGATCATGGGCTGCAGCAGTGGCTATGTGGTTTCAGTGCTTGCCTGGCATGCACAAGGACCCACGTTCAAACCCCAGCACCACATACACAATGAAGTGTCTAAGCAACAGACACTTCATTAGTTTTTACATGAAAAACTAATAAAATTGATTCTCTCACTCACTGTCCATCTCTCTTTTAAAAAAATAATTTATCATGTATGGGATCATAAGTCCTCTCCCCACTCCTTCTAAATATAAAAAGCATTATAAAACTAGTCAAAAGTGTCTAAGATAATAACAAGGACACCAAAGATAGACACTGAAATGAGAAGCATTCATTCATTAAAATATGCTTACTTTGGGGGAAGAAAGGCAGAATTCTTCAAGCTTTTTCCTAGGACTGCTCCCATCCTACCTCCTCCCAATCCCACAGTTTGTCAGTGCAGATGTTCTGTATGAGTAGAGTTGACCATGAAAACCAGCAACCAACTGCCAGAAGAGGATGACTTGGGGTAAAAGGAGAAAAAAAACCACAACTAGCAAGGTTATCAGTAAAAGAAGCAAACTTGGTAGAAAATGAATAGGGCAAAGCCGTGTCTTTGCTAGATTGAGAATGAAGTGCCAGTGAAGACAAGCAATGGGCCAACCAGAAAGTTAATCAAGAGAGACTGGAAATGAGAAAGTCATAGAAAGACTGGATAAGCAATTGACGTATCCTTATATAACAAGTAAACTATGCATGCATGCAAGGGAAATTTGAGGTGACTAGTGGAAAGTCAGAGCTACTGCAAAAGAGTAGCTTCAACATTGACTATGCTCCCAAATCCACACAGAGACCTATCAGCAGAAGGTGAAAGATTATGGTTAGAGGTATTTGAATACAATACTAGCTCGAATCCTTGACTGGCAACCAAGGTATGAGAATACAGAAACAACCATCAGAAAATAATCCAAGTAGTAAAAATAAAAATTGGAAAACTGAGCAGACCATTAGTAGCCACTTGATAGAACTTGACCTAGGCAATGCCATTTTGAATTTTATCTTTCATCTTAGAACAATAACCACTCCCTTATCCTTAAACCACTGACCCATCCATCCCTAAAATCTGGACCATACTCCATCATCATGCAGAGAAAAGGACCCTTCCCTGACAATTTCCCAGCAATGCCCTAATCCACTTTTCCTCACATCCTCTATATCTACCCCAGACTTTAAGCAGATGACATGTCCCAGACTCTACTGGACCCCGCTACACAGGTTTGTCCCCAATTAAACCTGTGTTACTGTTGAGCCACCAGCACTTTCCTCTCTCTTTCTTTCCTTCATTTGCCTTGAACTTATAGCCACATACTGCCTGAAAGATTTTGCAAATTAAATCCAAAACCTGTTACAAAATGTAAAATAAGGACCTCAATAGAAAAAAAGTAAAAAATTCAGATGTACTGTAATAGAAAATCTAAAATATCTTGTTTTAAAAAAACTTAAAAGGTATACAAAGAAACAGTAAAGTATGAGCTGTACTCAAAGGAGGGAGGAACAAAAGACGAAAGGAAATTAATGTTGATTGGGTTCAAATGTTGGATTGAGTAGACTAGAACTTCAGAGCAGCTATTTAGGTTCAGAGAATTAAAGAAATTGAGTTTAGAGAATTAAAGTAAAACAGGGCCAGAATAACTCACCAAACAGGAAATTTCAGTACAGAGCTAGAAACAATTTAAAAGTTACAAAAAGAAATTTTAACATTGAAATAAATAATGAACAAATTGAAACATTTTTAGAAAAGCTCAACAATAAGTTTGAGATGTCAGAAGAAAAAAATTAGTGAACTTGTAGACTGGTCTTTAAAAATTATCCAATCTGAAGAATAGACACACAGAAAGAATGAAGAAAAATGAACAGAATTTCAGTAATCAGTGGGACAACACCAAGAGTACCAAAATATGTATAAGAGGAGTTATAGAAGGAGAGGAAGGAAAGAAGGAGTATAAAGCAATTTTTAAAAATAATGGGTTAGGTGCTGCAGTGGTGGCTCAGTGGTTACAGGGCTTGCCTGGCATGTGCAAGGATGCAGGTTTAAACCCCAGCACCATGTACAAAGTGTTGGAGCAACAAAAGCCACATGAAAAACTAAATAAAACTGATTTTTTCTCTCTCTCTCTCTCTCTCTCTCAATATCCTTCTCTCTTTAAAAAAATTAAAAATAATGGGTAAAAACGTAAAAACTTAATACTTTTTACTTAAGAATGGCATTAATCTAACATCTAAGAAACTCAATTAATACCAAGTACTTTGAACACAGAGATTCATACCTAGACATGCCACTGTTAAAATACTAAAAGTCAAACAGAAAAATTTCAAAAACAATAAGAATGACTCTTCACATTCAAGGAGCAATAATACAATTAATGACTGATTTATCAGAAACAAAAAAAAATCCATTAAAGTGAGGGAATGACGTATCCCAGGTATACCTGCACCTCAACTTATGATGGGCTCATGCCCCAATAAAGCCAGAGTAGGTTGAAAATATCATATATCAAAAATGCACCTATTTAGGTTTTTCATCATGGCAACCCCTGGCAGAGCTGAATGAAAAATCTCTCCATGAATGCAGGATGCCAATTATGGAAGAAGTGCCTTTCTGTGAGGTGGTGGGTGAACAGCCAAATTTCTCCCTAAATTCATTACTATCCAAGTAAGGAAGTTTAGTGACACAGAGCTGTGGAAAACTGAAAGTACAGGAAATCCCAAATAATAATTTTCTATCACCAGCTACCCAGCCAGCAGGTTGGGGATTTGCCCTGGAGGAGAGGAAGCTGCACGGACATAACTAAAGAAAGTTAGTTACAGCAGGGAGCACTCAGCAGAGGCTGGATGCAGGGCTCCGGTGCTCTGAGGCTGCACAGTGGCAGGAACCAACAGATGGCTTTAATACACACAAATTAGAGACCCCTGAATCTGATTGCAAGATGAAGAGGGGCAGCGACTGCCATTTTGAACCCTTCCAGAGGGCAGTAAAGGAAACTGCTTCAAGAACTGTGAACCCAGAACCACCAGATCCAGCTTGGAATAGGGAGCTCAGACCGCAGGAGTGCTCCAGGTCCCCAGTGTTTTGACTGCCTGCCCTGAGGGCTGTGGGCCTAGCAGACCCTCCCTACTGGTCTGGCCACTTGTGTTTAGAGGCTTCCCATCCACTCCGTTACATGCCAATCTGAGGGTGGAGTCCGTGAACAGGATTCTGCTCAATAGGACCTAAACAGCCTGGGTGGAATTGGCCTACAGGTCCAACAGATACTGACCGAAACTCTCAGGCAGGGAAGAGGCTAGCATCAGCCTCAGCGGCCTATGAATAGAAGAGGTAGTCTAGCTCCAGTGCTTTCCTCTACTTTCAGACCAAGAATTCTGTGAATAGAAGCAGTCCCATAGGTCCTGGGTGCTCCAAGTGGGTCTGGGCTTCCATGCTCCCTAGTGGTTGCATTTAAGACCCCCACAAACCCTGGTCTAGCTGGGCTGGTATCTCCTTCATGCCTACCTCCCCTTGCTGGTGTTGTGACTGCTCCATGCATCATCTCTTGGGGCAAGTGGGGACCTCAAGACAACAAAGAGTGGGGTGATAACAGTCCCAGGGAAGCTCAGTTCAGGCCGGCCACTCTCCTTGGAGCAGCAAGAGTCCCTTACAGCTTCAGCAGGATCCAAAAGACTCCCAACGGTTCCTGGGACTGTGGCTGAAGTGGGACAAGAGTTTGGGCAGGCAGACACTAAACTGCCCAAGAGTGCAACTCAGGTGGCCCTAAAGTCTGTTCTAAGAGGAAGCAGGGAAGGGGAATGTTTATAACCCCTCTACAGGAGAAATTTCTGGGAGGCCTCCTGGGAATCTCACTGTAAGCTGAGATCACCAAAATTCATTCCCTCCAACAAACTCAACTGGGAAGTGACTCCACCTAGCTAGAAGTAAGTAATGAACATATATACCCACTGTAGATTTTGACCTCATTGATAATAATTCATAACCTTCCCAACTACTTTATTGTTGTTGTTGTTGTTGTTCTTGGAATTTGTGTTCCTAGGTGTATTTGTGTGTGCGTGTGTGTGTGTGTGTGTGTGTTTTTAAAGAGAGAGGGACAGTGAGAGAGACAGAGAAAGAGAGAAACAACTTTATTTAGTTTTTCACATGGCCTTAGTTGCTCCAACACTCAGTTGTGTACGTGGTGCTGGGGTTTGAACCTGGGTCCTCGTGCTTGCCAGGCAAGCGCCGAAACCGCTGAGCCACTGCTCCAGCCCTGCGTGTGTGTTTTTACTATTGCTGTGTTTTTGTTGTGTTTGTCTGCTGTGTCTATATTGCTGGAGTTAGACCTCTGTCTGCAATATTTCAAACTAGTGCTCAGTCTCTTTGGGCTGAAAAGACACCCAGTCTATACTACTCCCTTCTTCCCTTTACTCTGTCAGCTCCTAAACTGTATTCTGATCTCTCTCATCCTCCCTCAAAGTCATTATCTCACTCTCATCCCTTTTCTATCTTTCCTTATTTTTAGCAGAATAGCCTACATCATTTCTACTGCCTTACAGCTCTATATCCTAATTCACAAGTTCCACACTACTTTCTTACCTCATTCCCTTTGCTCTCTAGACTTCTTTTTTCCTCATCTACAGAGGACGTGGTCAATTGAAGTGAATGCCATACTTGAAAATGAGTGTTTGCTTACTAACCAAGTATAGTGTGAGAACTCTCATGGAAGAAAACTGCTAATCTGATTGCTCATACAGTTGCTAATCAATACTGTAAAAGCTACAACTCAACATTGTCTATTGGGTGCATTGGCTGCACTTATTCACTTCTACCCCCATCCCCTGAGGTATTGGAAAACGTAAAGGTCCACAATAATTCACAGATTGGGGTGCCAGCCATTGAATTGTGCTACCTAAATTGTACCACAACCCAACTAAGCAAAGAGATAAAAAGCTCCAATACCATCAAGAAAGTCCCCAAGAGAATTATTCAGTATCACATCTTAGCCACACTCCCTATAACTGAAAATAAGAAAAAAGGGAAATAATCCTCCACCTCAGCCTCACAGCTCCTCATCCAAGGAGTTCATGGTCAAGGGCCTAGATGGAAACCTAGAAAAAATGAGTCAATGATATGATTAGTAATTCAATCAAAGAATTAAAAGAAGATTTATGGAAGGAGACAAGAGAGTAATTTCAGGAGATGAGATTATATATATATATATTCTAGACAGTCTGAAAAGAGAAGTAGCAGAGCTCTTGAATTGAAAAGTACTATCAACCAAATCAAAAGCTCATTGGAAGATACTAATACCAGAGTAAACTCAGTAGAAAATAGAACCTCGGCTCTCGAAGAACGAACATCAGAAATTGAAGAGAGGCTGAGCAATGCAGAGTTCAAGGAGGACAGACAAGAAAAGAAACTTATTGAGCATCATCAGAACTTCCAAGTAGTATTTGACAAGATGAGAAGAAATAACTTGAGAGTAATAGGTATTGAAGAAAACATTGAACAACACACACAGGGCATTAAAAATATTCTGAATGAAATTTCTAAGGAGAATTTCCCCCATATCAAAAATGATCCAGAAAATCAAATTCAAGATGACTACAGGACACCAAACAGACCTAACCAAATGAGAAACTCACCAAGACACATTATTTATAAAATGAATAACAGTGAAATCAAGGAAAGAATCCTAAAATCAGCAAGGGAAAAACATCAAATCACATTCAGAAGCAGACCAATAGGGATTTCTGTGGATTTCTCAGATCAGACAATAAAGGCTGGGAGAGCATGGAACGATATTTTCAAATTTTGAAAGAAAACAATTTTCAGGCAAAGATACTATACCCTGCAAAACTCAGCTTTAAACGTGACAGGGAAATAAAATATTTCAATGATAAATTCAAACTAGCAAGGTACATGAACACAAAGCCGGCTCTACAGAGAATTCTCAAGGACATACTTCATTCAGAGGAACACAAAAACAACTTCCAAAACCCAAAAACAGAATAAAATCAATAATCACATAACACACTAAAAGATATCCAAGATGGCACAAACACAGCAATAGTCACAATGTCAGAGACCCAGATTTCCATATCTTTTCTAACTCTAAATGTGAATAAACTCAATGCCTCAATTAAAAGACACAGATTGGCTTCCTGGATCAAAAAACAAAACCCAACAATATGCTGCCTACAGGAGACACACCTCACAATCGAAAATAGACACAGACTTGAGGGGTGAGGTTGGCAAAATGTATACCAGGCTCATGGCCTGAAAAAACCAGCTGGCATTTCAATCCTTACATCTGACAAAGTTTTGACCAAAAACTAGTCAGAAAGGACAAAGGTCACTATATCATAGTAAGAGGAATGATTCATCAAGAAGACGTAATCATAGTTAACATCTATACCCCCAATGACAACTCTCCCAAATATATGGAAAAAATTAAAATTAAAAAAATTAAAATTAAACCCTTCAACAATGAACACAGTAATACTGGGGGACTTTAATATACCATTATTAACAATAGACAGATCATCAAAGCAAAAAATCAACAAAGATATCACTAACCTAAACAACTTTATAAGTCAACTGGACTTAACAGATATTTACAGAATATTCCATCCCAAATAAGCTGAGTTTACCTTCTTCTCAGCAGCTCACAGATCCTTCTCCAAAATAGATCACATCCTAGTCCACAAAGCTAACCTTAACAAATATAAAAAAGTTGATATAGTCCCATGTATCCTGTTAGACCACAACAATGTTAACAATTAACAGCAATAAAAACAACAGAAACTATTTAAATACTTGGAAATTGAATAATGCCCTCTTAAATGAAGAATGGATAAAAGAGGTAATAAGAAGAGAAATCAAGAAATTCTTGTAAATGAAAGAGAATGATGAAACAATGCATAGAAATCTGTGGGATGGTATGAAAGGATTCTTAAGAGGTAAATTTATAGCACTGAGTATCTTCACCAAAAATCAGGAAAGAGCCCAAATAAATAGACTTGTGTTCCAACTCAAATCCCTACAAAAAGAGGAACAATCCAATCCTAAACCTAATAGAAGATAGGAAATAACTAAAATCAGAGCTGAAATCAATGAAATTAAGAACAAAACAACAATATAAACTATCAACAAAACAAAGAATTGGTTCTTTGAAAAATAAATAATATTGACAGACACCTTGCCAACTTCTCCAAAACTAAGAATGAAGAGAAGCAAATCAACAAAATCAAAGACAAAAATGGAGATATCACCACTGACTCAACCAAAATCCAGAAGATTATCAGAACTTATTTTGAAAAAATATACTCTGCCAAGTTTGATATCTGGAAGAAATGGACAAATATCTTGCCACATACGACATTCCCAGATTAACACGGGAGGACACTGAAATTTTAAACCAACCAATTTCAGGTAGTGAATCGAAACAGTAATCAAAGGCCTTCAAAAAAAAAAGAAAAGCCCAGGACCTTATGGATTCAATGCAGACTTCTACCAGACCTTTACAGAAGAATTAACACCAATCCTCTATAAGCTTTTCCATGAAATTGAAAGGGTTAGAACCCTCCCAAACACTTTTTATGAAGCAAATATAGCTCTGATCCCAAAACGCAACAAAGACACATCAAGAAAGAAAGCTACAGACCAATTTCCCTGGTGAACATAGACACAAAAATCCTTAATAAAATTCTACCTATCTGGATCCAAAAATACATCAAAAGATAATACATCATGATCAGGTGGACTTCATTCCTGCAATGCATGGCTGGTTCAACACACACAAATCAATAAATGTAATTCACCACTTAAACAGAATTAAAAATAAAAATCATAATCATTTCAATTGACACAGTAAAGGCCTTTGATAAAATTCAGCATCCATTTATGCTCAAAACTCTGGAGAAGATAAGGATCAAAGGAAGATACTTTAATTTTGTAAGAGCTATTTATGACAGACCCACAGCCAATATTATGCTTAGTGGAGAAAGACTGAAAGCATTTCCATTGAATTCAGGAATAAGACAAGGATATCCACTTTCACCACTTGACACTCTTGAGCCAGAGCTATCAGACAAGAGAAGAATGTTAAAAGAATTCAAATAGGAAAAGAGGAAGTCCAGATGTCTCTATTTGCTGATGACATGATCCTATACTTAGAAGACCCAATGAGCTCAATCAGAAGACTTTTAGAGCTTATAAAAGATTTCAGCAAAGTAGCTTATTATATGATCAACATTCACAAATCATTAGCTTTCTTATACTCCAAAAACAAATCCGCTGAAGAAGAAATCAGGAACTCTGTCCCATTCACAATCTTCTTAAAAAGAATAAAATACTTAGGCATCAATCTAACAAAGTATATAAAGAACTTCTACAATGAAATCTACCAAATATTAAAAAAATAAATTGCAGAAGACCTGAGTAGATGGAAAAACATTCCATGTTCTTGGTTATGCAGAATAAATATAATCAAAACAGTCATTCTGCCAAAAGCCCTATACAGATTCAATGCAATCCCCATTAAGATACCAATGACATTATTCACAGATATAGAAAAAGCAATCCTCAAATTCATATGGAATAACAGAAGGCCCAGAATAGCATAAACATTACTAAGCAAGAAAGAAGTAGCAGGAGGTGTCACAATTCCTGACCTGAAATTATACTTCAGGGCTGTAGTAAAAAAAAAAAAACAGCATGGTTTTGGTATCAAAACAGAAATGAAGACCAGTGGACCAGAATAGATGGTATCAAGACAAACCCTCAAATCTTTAACCATCTGATATTTGATAAAGGGAGCAAAAGCATGGTGTAGAGAAGGACAGTCTGTTCAACAAATGGTAATGGACAAACTGGACAGCCATATGCAGACTGAAATTGGATCCTTACCTCTCACCCTGCACAAAAATCAAATCAAAATGGTTCAAGGATCTGGAAATTAAACCAGAAACTGTACAATTGCTTGAAGAAAAATAGGATCAACACTATACAACATAGGTGTTGGCACCACCTTCCTTAACAAGACTCCTATAGCACAGGAATTAAAGCCAAGAATAAATGAATGGAGGTCTATTATCATGTTTCAAATCCGGATAAGATGTAATGTCATACAACCTAAGGCATTTGTAGAGATGTATTGGGAAGTGGGGGAGGGATAAGCGTACGTAATTGTGGGGGGGCTCTTGGTAAATCTAATTTTCAGAATTTATATATATATATATATATATATTACATTATTTCATTAGAAT
>PVKS010010684.1:0-59241 GCA_004027875.1 Aplodontia rufa
TTCAGAATCATATAATATTCCTTTAAGAGCCATTGAGAAAAACAACCACTTAAGATGCCATATTAATCAGAGTGAATGTTTCCTAGGAAATAGGATCTCCATGAGATGTCAACATACATTTCATTCTCCAGAAAAAAAGGAATCATAGTATAAGTACTTCTGAGTTCTGGAGGATGAAATTGCATCAAGCACGATTCTCCAGTATAAGAAATAGATTCTGATGCTGGCAATCTTAAACAGGAAAAAGGTAATTATTAGAAAACTATGGATTAACATCATCCATGAAGGAGCTTTAGGACCGAGGATCAAAAATCCCATCTGAATCAGAGGGAAGGCAGCCTCAGTGGTATCCCAGGAACTCTGGGATTAGGATGACCCAGAACATCTCTATCACCCTGCCGAAGAATCATTTACCTGTGTTTCATGCGCTGCATGCAACTGTGAATGAATTCTAAGCCACCCTGTTACTTCTGTGCCCTTTGTAAATCTTGAGAATCGTCCAACTGATAAAAAAAACACAGATCATATTTCTTCACAATTAGGAAATTCTCTCAAACAGGAAAGAGCATGTATGCCTGAAAGACAATCATCATGAACAAGAACAAATGTACACAGCAAGCTCCAGATTTCTATCCCATCATGTTTTGTCCATCAAAGAAACATTAGCGTTAAAATAACCTTTCATTTCTTGGTGTGGGATGTACTTCAAGGCACAGATTCAGAAGGAGCCATGAGTGTCCAGTGGACACGGAAGCCACATGGCAGGGACTTTTGGATTCTAGGAATTAGACTACAGTGTCCTCAAAACATGATGAATGCCAAACCCAACTTCCTTGAGACGTGAGACTTTAATCTCAATACCAAATACTGGAAGAACAAATAATGTCTTTTTAAAAGCAGAAAATAGAGGGGAGAAAGAATTTAAATCCATTACCAAATTCTTGTAACAGAAGTATCTACAATTTTTAAATTGTTTTACAACCTTGTTTGACTCACAAACTCACTTCACAATATTTTTTTTTAAGAGAGAAGGACAGAGAGAGAAAGAGAGAGAGAGAATCAATTTTTATTGATTTTTCATATGGCTTTCGTTGCTCTGACACTTAGTTGTGCATGTGGGTGCTGGGGTTTCAAACTGTGTACTTGCACATGCCGGGCAAGCGCCATAACTGCCAAACCACTGCTCCAGCCCCACTTCACAATAATTTTAATGTAGAAAGCCTACCTCACAAGGAATTTCAAAAATCATTTCATCAGTTTATGTTACAATAATGATCTAAAATATTTTAGACCAAAAAATCATTAAAGATTAAACTAACAATTCATTTATCTAAATAATATTCATGGCATATACTCATTTTTATGTTTACTCTTTGAAGAGACTATAAAGATAATTTATGATTTAAATAAATAATAAAATGCCTTATTTTTTGATGTTGTTCATAAAGACCAAACTGATTTTCAACAGTTAAAATTTTAGCATTAAAAGAAGACAGTCTGTTTTTATTATGTTATTCTGAATTATTTTTTGTAATGTTCATGCTTAGTTGCTAAAAGATAGCATGAGAAAAATTTCAGACTGATGTTACAAGACCTGCCTACAAAACAATCCTTTGAAGTTATCAGAAGTGTTACTACTTACCAAGAAATAAGAGTGAAGATAAATATGTCATTTTTCTTTTCAACACTTATTTTTGTTTCACTAAAGATATCTTTAGGTGGTACATAGAAATTTAAATCAGATAAATCCAATTTAAGGACCGGATGAAAAGAATCTCTACTTTATGTTCTCTGTTAATATATATTTTGCCATTAGTGTTTTTGTGGTCTTTAACCAATCTCCTAAAAGGAATATAAATTTTAAAATAAATGGATAGAAAACAATTAAAATGGCACATATGTTTGAAGGATAAAATCCAGCCCACCAAATGTTGGAGCCACTAACTCTCTTAAAATTGTTTGTAAACAGATGCCATTTTCAGCTGCTTAGATCAATAAAATCTTGTCTTGAAGGAAGAAGCTATTCTAGTCTCCTCTTGAATTCTGTGGATTTTTCTTTTTCTTTTTTTTTCTTTCGTGTTTGTTTTTTTGTTTTTGTTTTCCTTCCTATAGGTTCTACAGGCAGTTGTAGAAACAACCAAAGTCAAACCCTGGCTGATACTCCATGATACCATGGTAGAAGCCCAAGCGCTGGCTGCACTGGCACACACCTTTAATCCTAGTGGCTCAGGAGGCTGACGTAGGAGGATTGCAAGTTCAGTCAGCCTCAGAAATTTAGCAAGGCCCTGAGCGATCTACTGAGGTTCTGACTCAAAATAAAAAATAGATAAGGACTAGGGATGTGGTTCAGTAGTTAAGTGCTCCTGTGTTCAATCCTTAGTACAAAAAAAAAAAAAAAAAACAAGAATGAATGAAAAGAAATTATCATCATCCACTTTATCCTTGATTATAGCATGATTCCTCTTTCTTAGAAGACTAAAATGTCAAAAGTGAAATGAGCTACTTGTTTTAAATGAAACTTTCTTTTTTCTCAAATAGCAGAATTTTGTGTTTCAACTCTTTATAAACTGCCACTGTTTTATCTCCATTCTCCCTTTGTCATCCATGATTGACATAATTAGTGATATACAGCAAGTAGAGTCACTCCTCAGAGCCAGAGGAGACCCATTCAAGGTGCAGTTTGCCTGGAGACTGCAATCATGCTTGCTCAAGGAATACAATCCAGTCCATTGGGATACCTTAAGATACTGACACTACCAGCTCCTAGGAAGTTGACAGCTGCATTATCTATTTGTATAGCACACAGCAGAAGTGAGTCTTCTTTATTTAACAATGGAACCGGCTGCTTCTCACATAATTAGCACATTATCATAACATAATGGTCTAGAAGACTTTATGATGCTTCTTTATTATTCCCTGTCTGACTCTGATATCAGAACACACATTAAACTGGTTTATTGAAAAACACAAGGAAAATAATATAAGCAAATGAAAATCTTTAAAACCTAATATTATGGGTACAGGAAGCCAGCACAAAATTTTGCTTCTGTTCAGTTCTACTGCAGGACACTAATGGTCCTCCTGCTATGTTAAATGTTTTCTCTTTCCTCCTACATCTTAAGGGAAATATGGTTTAGATCACTACACATCTAAGCAAGAAAATGGTATAATTTTTAAAAAGTTATAGGATCTCTAGTTCTTATCCTTTAGTGGATCATGAAAGAAGGCAACAGATTTCTGTATCCTGGTACTAACACTACCTACAAATATACCTGTTCTTTGCCACAGGACCAAAAAGCAGGTTAAATAATTTCACTATGATGTGCTTCTGAGTAACAATAAGCCCTACTAAGACAGTTTGAAAATGAACCTCTCTACATTGAACCTAATATAATCTATTGTTAGCATGGCTTGGTATCTTCACTATATACTAGAAATCAACAGAACACTGTTTTTTTTATTTTTGTTTTGCTTTGCTTTCATTCTATCTCTTATGTCTAGATCACATCTAGATCTTAAAATATTCATATTAAGGGACTGGAGCAGTGGCTCAGCAGTTACAGCACTTGCCAAGCATGACTGGCATGCGTGAGGACAGACGTTCAAACCCCAGCACCATGTACACAACAAGGTCTCAGAGCAACAAAAGCCACATGAAAAACTAAATAAAATTGATTCCCTCTCTCTCTCTCTCTCTCTCTGTCTCTCTCTCTTTAAAAAAATATATATTAGGGGCTAGAACAGTGGCTCAGAGGTTGTGGTACTTGCCTAGCATGCACGAGTATGCGAGTTAAAACCCCAGCACCATGTGCACAACAAAGTCTCAGAGCAATGAAAGCTGAATGAAAAACTAAATAAAATTGATTCTGTCTTTCTCTCTCTCTCTCACTGTCCCTCTCTTAAAAAATAAAATAAAATAAATAAAAATATATAGTAATATATATTCTGAGTAATAAATTAATTCACAGACAAATTACCATTCTGGATAGTGCTATCAATAGAACTTCCTGTGATGATAGAAATGGCCAATGTTTGGCCAAAAGCTAACTATTAAACATTAGTGCTAACTAATGATTATTGAAATGTGATTAGTATGACTGAGTAACAGAATTTTAAATTTTATTCCATTTTGATTGATTGAAACTTAAATGTATTTAGCCACATGTGGCTAGTGGCCAGTGGCTACCATATTGAACTACACAGTTCTAGTTTGAGATGTGCCATAACCAGGAAACAGTGTCTCCCTTTAAGGATCTCACTGTCAACAAAGACAAGTTCAAAGTTATCTTAATACTTCACAAAAGAGAAATTTGAGCTAGTTTGTGGGATACAATGTGGAATTAAACCTATAGTGAGGATTCAGGATGTCAACAAAAACTCACATTAAGTAGTATATCCACAACATAAGTAGTAGTGCTGAAGATAATGTTTCCTGCTTAACTTACACATAACTACATAAAAGCAGACTTGCATTGAGGATTAAATGACAATACATATAAAGAACACAGGATACTGTAAGAATTAAGATATATAGAGATATAGATTTAGCTATAGATATTCATAGATCTACATGTATAAGATCAATATTTATACCTTCAAAGAATAACTATTATCTTTATTATTAATAATTTTTTCTGCCACTGAAACTTAGATTGCTCATCATTATAATAAAAAATAAAACCAAAAAATTTTCACTACTTTATATATATTTTCTTGTTTTGCTTTTGCTACTATATTAGTACAGATTTCTTTAAATCTGCTATTACACAAAACAGTGCTTGTTTTGATCAGAGAAAACACCCTGAATTCTCTGGGAAAAAAATACTTGTTTAAAGTAAAAATGTTATTGTGAATGGTCTCAGCTTACTCAAATCAAAGGAAGAACTTCTTTGCTTATACATGGCATTCACCGACAGAGCTGGCTTTTGAGATGAAGACAAACATAAAGAGGAAATAGATCAGTGCATATGATTAGGAACACCCAGTTACAACCTTCAAAGTCGTAGCCTAGAATCCTAGAAACAAATATGGGCTGGTTCCTTTGATTTCTCTTCTTATGGCACTAGTTCATAAGAGAAAAGGTTAAATAGCTCCATCTAGAGATTCTTGTGATAGATCTTAGAGATATACAAAGAAGAAATCCTCACAAGTCCTGAATCCTAGGTAAAGCTTCCTGTTCAGCGCTCTGAAGGAGCCCAAAAGTAATTCAGTCCATGGATCCTAATGGTATCCATAGCACATCTATGAGGAACATCTGTAAAGCGATTATTAGAAATAGACAAAATTTTATATTACTAAAATGAGAGGTTAAATGAATATAATCCCATTAAAATCAATAAACTACAATGACAAATTAGATGAATAAACAGGAAAACCTTCAGAGTAACTCATAAATATGCTTAGTACTGTAGACAGATAGAACTAATGAAGATTGGCCCAATTTGTTATTAAGGCAAAGCCAGCTGCAGACTGATGGGTCAGCTCCATGATAAGGACTATACTTGGTTCTGGGAATGAAATGTACATGAAAACAAACCATCTCTGACCTTACGGCATTCGCAAACGAACGGAGGATAAAGATATGGATCAAATAATTATGGAATTTAAAAATCACAAGGTGATAAAAGCTACTAATGATAGTTAAGTGAGTGACAATAGAAATAAAACAGGAATATTCTGTAAAAACTTTCCTGAGGGAATGACATTTGAGGTAGAAATAAATGTTGAGTTGGAACTAACAAAATGAATAAGAGAAGGTGGCATTTCATGGAGAGGAAGAAAGTGAACAATGACAGACAGAAGGGAACATTGCAAATTCAGGAAAATGAAAGTGGACGTAGGCAGATGGGGCAGGGAGGTGTTTCACTTTCTGGGTGGTCCCTCTGCTAGAATATATCAAGTGCTCACCGGTGCATTGTTTCCTATTCTGCACCGACATTTACAAACATACATACATATATATATATATATATATATATATATATATATATATATATACACACACACATACATATACATATATATATGTATATGTATATATATCTCACTTTTGTGGAATGAACAGAAATACCTGGATCTTACTCAGAAAGGGATCTATGAAAATATCATAAGAGAAAATGTGTGACATTCAGAATTTGCGTAAGCAAGCAAAGAATGAAAGCTGCAGGGACTCGGCTGCCTGGCAAAAGACACACTTTCCTTCTTCCAGGACTGAGAAAGGCGACCCTCTGAAATCTCAGGATGAAACTGATTTGTCTAGCACATACTGACTTCTTAAGACACTTATCCCATTGTTGAAATGGTAAAGCAAACACATAAGAGGCATATGTAACAGAAAAGGCTAAATGGTAATCAACATATATAAAAACTGTAATCTCATTTGTAATATGGAAAAATGTATTTTAAAGCCAGATGCCATTTTCACTTATATTAGCAAAATGTATGCACAGGTAACCCTCACTATCCAAATCAAGTCCATTCTTGGAAAATGAGGTACTGCAGTAACACCTTTCACATAGCAGGATACCACATTTCAGCATTCTAACAAGGAAAAAAGAATGATATATTCTGAATCCATATCAAAACTCCACTAAGCACCCTTAAATATCACTACATCACTTTAAAATACTATGAATTAATTCCACCAAAAATATGTACATAATCCAAAAATTATTCATTTTATTATTTACCTATAAATAACTGAAATCAGCATTTATGCTAATTATATGCAGCATTGAAAGATACTGATTATGAAGGACTCTTTCCTTCTCATTGCAACACATATATACAATAATGTAACTAAATATTGCATAATATGCTAAAGGTACACAAGAAATAAGAATGGTCCTTACTAAAATACAATTTTACATGGATTCTTAATATACTATTATTGACTTATTGGAGAGTTTGCTTTTTAAATAGCTAAGACGCAGTTGCAACATATTTTATGTTCTTTTGCCCTGAATTTGGCTAACACAGTCATAGCATTTACAAGTAGACCCAGTATTTGATTTAAATAGTTGAATTCGGGGTAAAAAAATCACAAATCATTGTGAGGAGAATTCAGACACTGATGGATAGTTTTACTTAACACTTTTTAGTGACAGCATCTTACTTTTTATGAAGGTGTAGTGAAGAGCTGTGTTATGCATTATTGGCAAAAATCTTAACGTTACAACCATTTGAGGGACAAAATGGTGCCAGTATTGATTAAAACTATGAACATTTTGGCCCAATCATTATTTCCCATGACTTTATCATCCTAAAAAATGTCACCATAAATAAAAACATGTGTTGGTGATTTTTGTAAGCAACTCTCATAATATCAGAAGATTGAAAACATCCTAAATATCTATCAATATCACCTGAATTACTTTTGACTTCTACACAGTCCTCATGCTAATCTTGCCTCTTAACAAATGAATGTCTTCCTTCTCCCACTTCTGCCTCTAACCTCTCAGACCCATCACCTTCACCTCCTTTCTACTTGGTAGCAAACATATTTGTGTGTAAATACATAGCGCACCGGAATCCAACTACAAATGCTGGAAAGAATTCCCTTTTCTATCAGGATAATTCCCACTGACAAAGCCTACAGATCTTGCTGTGAAAACCCCACTTTAAGCCATACTGCACCTCACTCACTCATAATATCTGACTTTCCCCACATCTAGAGCATCATGACAACAGACATTGCATTGATTGCACTTAACATTTTATGCCCACAACCCAGAGCAAAATTAACATGTAGTAGACACTATAAATATTTTTAAATGGATAAGTTGATAAGTTTAGAATTAAAGAAATTATTATCTATTCATACCATGAACTATTCTACATATATTAAAAATAATGAAGTTTGACTTGTAATTATTTGATTAAAAAATGAAATTTGACTTGTAATTATTTGCATTTAAACATGTGCTTAATGTATTACAAAATAATTTTCAAAAAGGAATCCCATTTCTATTTTGAAAATCATTATATACTTATATTTTTTAATTTAGGAAAATATATGGAAAAATAAATTATTTTATATTTTCTATCATGTGTAGTGAGAGAAGTGGGACATGACAGCTGGAAAGAGAAAATATACTCTTTTCATTTATGTAATTATATGTTATTCAAATGTCAAAATGAATATTTCATATTTCTCCATAAAAATATTATTAAAAATGAGGGCTGGAGTGGTGGCTCAGGAGTAGATCGCTTACCTGGCATGTGCCAGGACCCAAATTTGATCCTAAGCACCACATATATAACTAAGTGTTAGAAAAATGAAAGCCAGATTACAAAATAAATAAAATTAATTCTCTTTCTCTCTTAAAAAAAACAATAGGATTATTATTTTTCAGATTGATATCAGAAAGTAAAATTGAAGGATAAACCAAGAAACAAGGTTTAAAGTCTTAGGAAATTGCGGATGGAGCCACAGTAAACCAGACAGGGCAAATGGGGCCATCCAGAAATTCAAATCTGAGGGACAATCTTTGATCAAAAACTAATAGAAGCCTAGAGATCTAATATGTGAATCAAGTCCATAGGGTAATAAAATTGTATTGCATTTGGGATTCAGGCCAAATGAGTAAATTTTAGATACTTTAGCCACAAAAACAAAACTGGGGTAACCCTGAGAAATGAGGTAGATACGTTAATTTGCTCCACTATAATTACCTTTATACTATCTATATGCATTCCAGCACATCATGTTGTATGCCTGTTCAAATATACACTCAGATGTTGTTTGTTCAATAAAATCGATAGGAAAAACACTGGAGACAAGGGAACATTGAGGGAGAGAACACAAATCCCCCTGCCTAATTTTTAAGTTTTTAAAGAAACTCCAAATGTTTTCCATAATTACTGTACTAATGTACATTCCCACCAACAGTGTTTGACTGTTCCCCTTCCCCTGCATTCTCACCAGCATCTATTTTTTTGTGTTTTTTTTTCACAGCTCTCCTAACACATGTGTGGTGACATCTCACTGGTGCTTTAATTTGTATTTCTCTGACAATTAATGATTGTGAGCATTTTTCATAAACCTGTTAACCATTTGTATGTTTTCTTTTGAGAATGTTTTCTTCATTGACAGTTTTGCATAAATCTGAAATGTAACAATGGAAATCTGAACTTCTTAATTCAACGAATAGTTGCTTAGTGTATACACTGCGTCAGTCGCTTCTAATACAAAGGTAAATAAATAAACACAATCCTTTCTCCAGGAATTTTGGTCTATTTTTTAAGGTAGTTCATTCCAGTAGGTGACACGAAAATGAATGACATAGCATAATATAACTTGGAAAATTCAAAGCTAAAATATGTGTTAAATTTGCAACAAAGTTGTGTGACTGATTCTGCTTTAAAGAATCAAGAAATATTTCAAAGAAAAATCTTTGAGGTGAATTTTGATATATGAATGGAATTTATCAGATAATATGAAATAGAAGAATTTCTAATCTTCAGACATCTGAGAATGGACTAGTAAGGAAGCGGAAGCGATTGGAGTGGTTGGTAGTAGTTGAGGCAAGAGAGCAGGGTATTATATGCTATAATATATAGCTTTTATTTTCAAATATTAAAATATGGGATTATTAAAGAGTTTTAAACATATAAGGTAGTTTGGAGGAAGGTAAAACAAGAGGCTAATAAAACTTAGGGGATAACAGCAGTACAGAGAAAAGATTAAAGGCTTGAGATAAACCACTAGCAATGAAAAGGGAGAATAGGGAGTTAGAAAAAAGAAATGTTCTTACAAATTCCACCTGTTGTACATATGAAAAAGTTTGCCTTGGGTGTATACAGAAAAGTAGAATTGCTATTTGTAGGCTACCCATATCTTCAAATGATTTATACAGTGTCAGATTGCTTTCTAAATTACTATCACTGTATAGCTCCACTAGCACTTCACGGTACAAAGTTTTAAATTATTTCTAATACAGTATTTGTAACATGGTATCATATTTGATTCTATTTTCCAATTTCTTTGCATGTAATGACACAGAGTATCTTTTGATATTTGCTTTTTTGTGTGCTTTCCTTTCTTGTGAAATATATGTTCATATTTCCTTGCCCATTTTTCAATTTTAGTTTGTCTTTTTTCTACTCATTCATGAAATTCATTTTATATTCTGTATTGTAATTTCTCTAGCTATGTGTCTTGCTCAGATCATCTCCCAGTTTTAATCTTCTTTCTATTCTTTTCAGTATTTTAAAGGATGAAAAATCTTAATCTCAATGTAAAAATGTAATCATTTCCTTTATTCCTTTTGTTTAATTTTAATTTAGTTAAAGTTACTAATACATTCCTTTCTGGTTTATGCTCTTCATGACTTACTGAAAAAAAATCATTCATACTCTAAGATCATTAAGATACCTTCATATTTTCTTTTAAAAGACTAACATTTTGTATTTCATATTTAAGTCCTTATTCCCAAACTGGTTATTTTATGAGTTGTGAGATAGTATGAATATTTAATTTTCTGTATGAATAGTCAATTGTTCTAGTATCTTTAATTGAATAGTTTATCCTTTCTCACTGACCTGAAATGACATCTCTGTCACATATCAGATTTATTTTTATGCTCGAGTGTGTTTCTGGTCTGTTTATTCTCTTCACTCAACTTTCCCACCTGCTTGGCCAATATATATCATTTCAATAGCACCATGTTAAAGCCCAGTAGGACAAGTCTCCCTGATCTTATTACTATCTGGCACTAATTCAGAACTACCTTGGTTATTGGTGGATGGCTTTTTTCCTTAAACATAAATTTTAGAACTAGCTTGTTATGTTCAGTAGATAAAAACTTTTGGGGAGAGAATGACTAAGATTGCATTGAACCAGTAGAATTGAGGAGAATTGACCTCTTTAAGATCAAATTTTCTTTTCCCTGAAATTATTTGCTTCTCTATTAATAGTTGTTTCAATATTTTAGTTTTCTTCATAGATCTCCTCCAACAAGTTTTGCAGATTCATACAGAGTTTAAAATTTTCTTTTGTTATAATGAGATGATTAATAAAATTCAGTATTCTATTCTTTGATTATTGTCTATAGAGTAGGGCAATTCTACACATTCATCTCACACACAACTTTACTTAGCTTTCTTATTCATTTTAATAATTTTTCTAGAGATCTTTTTATAATACCTATAGGAATAATTGTATCATCTGAAAAGAATAATAACCTTAATACCTCCTTCTTACCCTTACATCATTCACTTATTTTCTTTGCCATTTTGCAAAGTTAGAGTGAGTATAATATTGATTAAAACAGTATAATGGAAATGCTTGCCTTCATCCTGCAATGGAGCAAGTTGATGCTTTTAACATTTCACAATTGAATAAAATATTTGCTTTATGGGCTTTTTGTTACTGTTATTCAATTTAGTCAGACTTTTTTCTTTGTTTGCTAGAAAGTAATTTTATCACTAATCATAATTAAATGTTCTCAGAGGCTCTTTCTGCATTCATTGAGGTGTCCATTTAGCTTTTCTTCTTTAATCTGTTCATGTGGAAAACTATATAAATGGATTATTTTATACAAATCAATCTTATAGTCCTTAAATTAAAAACACCATGATCATACTATAAATAATTTGAAGCAATGTTGAGTTCACTTTACTGATTTTGTGAGAATTTGCACAATAATGCTCATGAGAAAAATTAGCATATACTTTCCTTTTCCTGGTCTGGTTGTGCTATCAGTGTTATACTAGGTTCATAAATTAAAATGAAAATAATTACTTCTTTTAAGTTATGTTAAAAGTCATTTGTGGGTTGGAGTGGTGTCTCCGGGGTTGGAGCACTTGCCTGGCATGTGTGAGGACCTGGGTTCAAACCCTAGCACCACCTACATAACTAAATGTCAGAGAAACAAAGGCCAGATGGAAATATAAATAAAAGTTGATTCTCTCTTTTCACTTTCTCTCTCTCTTTAAAAAAAAATCCTTTGTATGTTTGTATAGCTGAGGCTATTGCCTTATTTGGGAATATTTAAAACTATGAATTGAATTCATTTTTTCTGTTTTCACACCATTCTTTGTTTCTGTTTCTTCTTGAGTTCGATTTTAATTGGTTTATTGACCTTCTAGATTTTTTAATCTTCACTACATTCTTTATTCATCAGTTGATAGACACTTGGGTTGTTTTCATTCCTTGTCTTTTGTGAATATTGCTATAATAACCATGAGAATACAGAGATCTCTTCAACATATGAATTTCATTTCCTTCAAATATATGCCTAGTAATGGAATTACTAGATCACATGGTAATTCTACTTTTATTTTTTGAGGAACGTCCGCACTGTTTTCCTTAACGGTTGTTCTAGTTTCCATTCCCAGAACAGTCTGTGATGTTCTCTACCTCCTTGGACATTTTTACAGTAACCATTCTAACCAGGGCAAGTTGACATTTTATCATAATATTGACTTGCATCTCCCTAATAATCAGTGATCCTGAGAATTTTTTCATATACATGTTGAACACTTTTATGTAAGTTTTTGAAAAATATCTAATTAGACCTATTGCCCATTTTTAATTGTTTTTGTTACATTGAGTTCTTCTTGTTCCTTACAAATTCTGAATACTAATTCATTGTCAGAAGCACAGTTTGTAAATGCTTTTTCACAATCTGTAGGTTTTATCTTCATTGTGTTGATTATGTCCTTTGCTGTTTAGAAGTTTTTACTTTGCTATAATCCTATTTGTCTACTTTTGGCTTTCATTTCCAGTGCTCTGCGAATCTCATACAAAAATATTCTTGTCCATTACAATGTCCTGAAGGATTTTCTCCATTTTCTTCTAGTACTTTCATAGTTTCAGGTCTTATATCTAAGTCTGCAATCCATTTTGAATTAACTTTCTAAACTGGTGAGAGATAAGGATCTACATTCACTGTTCTGCATGTGGATACCCTGTTTTCCCAGCACCATTTACTGAAAAGAATGTCCATTCTCCAATTTGTGTTCTTGACGCCTTTGTTGAAAATCCGTTGACTGCAGATGTGTGCGTTGACTTCTAGTGTTTTCCATTGGTCTATATGTCTATTGTCATGCCAATGTCATGTTGTTTCGATTACCACCATAGTAGAATATTTCAAAATCAGGTATGTAAGCCTCCTGCTTTCAACTTTTGCTCAATATGACTTTGACTATTTGTATGTGTGTGTGCTTCTACATAAATTTTAAGATAGTTTTTCTACTTCCATAAAGAATATCATTGGTATTTTTGCAGCAATTCCATTGACTCTGTAGATCACATTGGGTAGTATGGACATTTTAACAAGATTGAATCTCCCTTGGACTTTTATGTTTTTTGTTTTGTTTTGTTTGTTGTTTTAAAGATAGAAGGAGAGTGGGAGAGACAGAAAGAAAGAGAGAATCAATTTTATTTACTTTTTCATCTGGTTTTTGTTTCTCCAACACTTAGTTGTATATGTGGTGCTGGGATTTGAATCCAAGTCCTCGCACATGTCAGGCAAACACAATATTGCTAAGCCAATGCTCTAGCCCTTAGAGACCACCATGCTAAACAAAATAAATCAAACTCAGAAGGTCAAGGGTCCTGTTTTTTCTCATATGAAGAATCTAGGGAGGAAAAAGGAAAAGAAAGCTGGAGGCAGATCTCATGAAAATCAAAGGGAGACTCTTAAGGAAAGAAACAAGAGATAGGAAGGGAAGTGAGAGGTACAAAGTGCTAGGGAGCGACAGCTGAATTATATTGTTATGTAATATGTACGTATGAATATGTAACAACAATTCCATATTGTATACAACTATAATGCACCAATATAAAAAGTGGAAAAATATTGATTCTCCCAATCTATGAGCTCATAATGTCTTCCTCTGTGTGCATGTGTGCGTGCCTGCAATCATTTTTTTTTATCAATGTTTTCTAGTGTTTCATAGTAGAGATGTCTTTGGTTAAATTTATTCTTTGTAGTTATTTTTTAAAAAGTTTGCTTTTTTCACTTCTACTTTAGATAATTCACTATTAGTGCACAGTAATTCTACTAATTTTGTATGTTGATTTTATATCTTGCAACTTTGTTGGATTTGTTTATTAGCTCTAATTGTGTTACTATTATAAACAAATTAGAAATTATTATAAAAATTTGATAAACTAGAAGAAATAGGTTTTGGATACATACATTTTACCAAGAATGAATCATGAAGAAATGGCACACCTGAATAGAAGAAGTCTCCCAAACACATTATGTGAAGACGGTATTGCCCTAATACCAAAATGAGATTAGGATACAACAACATCAAAAAACTGCATGCTAATATCCTTTCTAGAACATAGATGGAAAAATATTCAACAAAATACTAGTAAACAAATTTAAAAGTACATTGAAAAGATTATCCCCCATGATCAAGCTGTACTCATTCTAGTCATACAGAGATAATTCAGCAGATGCAAATCAATAAAAGTGATACAACACAGTCACAGAATGAAGGAAAAAGTGATTATCTCAAAAGATGCAAAAAAAGCATTCGATAGATAAAATTTAACCTCTCTTAATGATTCAAATAGATTGGCACAGTGGCGTACACCTATAATCCTGGTGGCTTGGGAGGCTGAAGCAGGAGGATCACAAGCTCAAAGCCAGCTTCAGCAACTTAGAGAGACGTTGAACAACTTATCAAGATCCTATCTCAAAATAAAAGATAAAAAAAGCCGGAGATGTGGCTCAGTGGTTAAGTACCACTGGGTTCAATCCCTGGTACCAAAAAAGGGAAAAAAAAACAAAAAAGAATCCAAACCTATGTCCCCAGGAATAGGGGAAATTTTTCCTTTTAACTTCTTCCTTAATCCATTGGTTATAAGTTTAATAATATGCATTTCTATGACTTTTTGAATTTTACCTAATTTTCAAATATGCTGACATAATGTTGGTCACCATATCTGTTGTGTTATCTGTTATATCAGCAGTTGTAGATATGCTCCCATTCCACGTATTCGCTTTTTGGTTTCTTCCCTTTTTATTTCTTATACAATTTTCCCAGTGTTTTATTAGTATTATTAGATTCATAAGGAACTAACTTTTGACCTGATTGATTTTTTTCTATTCATTGTATTCCATGTTAATAATTATCAAGACTATTTTCAATATTTGATTCCCTTACATATTATTAATGCACCCTCTTACAGTCAACACAACTGAAGGCCTATTCATTCAGTCCCTCCTGCTGGTTCATCCTTCAACAGTAAACTCACCCTGGCAACCACTGCAACTTCTCAAAATAAACACTCTCTTATAGTCAATTAAAGTCATTATACTCAATGATTTAATTCCTGTCAACACACATTATCACTTCAAATCATTTGTAATTATTCACCATTAAGTCACTTATCAATACTAAAAACATATCTGTAGAAACTTTTTAAAATTTTTTTGTCAAAGCAAATATGACTGATTTCATTGAGGTATTTTTAGTATTATCCCAGCATACAGTTTGAACAATCCAAGGAACAAACAAATAAAACCTTCCTTGGCAACTTATGCCCAGTTTACCCCATCTTTCAGAATAGTGGTATCCCTTTCTTCATTTTATCCCTAATCATATCTTCCATTCTTTCAACCTAAGGTGGATAAGTAATCCAGTGGACTTGTTTTTTAATCCTTATCTTATTAATTCTCTCTCAAAATTACATCTAATATCAAGACTTGAAAGTTGAGGATATGATTAGATATACAAAAATTACTTTCAAGATTTTAAGTGCAACAATGAAGTTTTCCCAGTTAGACAAATAAGGAAAAAGTATAAAACTTGTTATGAACACAAGATAAGAAATAGAAAGTTCCGACTGTATTCATGGTCTAGTGACCATAAGCATGTAAAATCAAGGACAGAGTCTGGATTTAGTCAAGTACAGTATTGACCAAGGTTAAACAATTTAAAACAAACATGCACTGCTCCATTCTCACCACGGTTACAGAGCTCTCATTCAGGATAAAAATAATGTAAGGGTGTTAGCTTTTCATCACTGTGACCAAAATACTGACAAGAACAACTAACAGGAGGAAAAATTTATTTGGACTCACAGTTTCAAAGGCCCATGGTCAGTTGACTTCATTGCTGTGGGTCCAAGGTGAGGCAGAACATTATGACAGAGGCAAAGGAAAGCTATCCACTCATGGGAGCCTGGAAGCAGAGAGAAAAAGAAAGATGCAAAGCTCCAGAGACAAATATAAACCCCAATGGCACATCCCCAGTGACCTACTTCCTTCAGCCACACCCTATCTGCCTAGAGTTACCACCCAGTGAAGTAGTTCTTTCAAATTATTAATCCATCTAATAGGTTAATCCACTCATTCGGTGACAGCTCTCATAATCTACCATTTCACCTCTGAACATTCCTCATCTCGCAGATGAGCTTTCAGGATACACCTCATATCTAAACCATACAGTAAGGAAGAAAAAACAAATGAAACAAATATTAAGTAAGTGCAAGACACACTTACACTTAGGTCTATCTAGTTCCATCTTGGAGGAACATCAGAACAATTGTGAAGAATTGTGTGGTAAAAGTATAATTGTAAGTAAAAGGGATTGTACAGAAGCTGTGAACACAAGAAAGAAATTCTAAATGCTGCAGTTATATCTACCACTGATTCCATGATTTGCCATAAATATAATAAATCTTTACAATTTCACACTCCCTATCTGGCTGTCATTGATGCAAAGGAAGGAGCTATAGCACTTCTAGCCTGGTGGCTATTGGGGATTATTTGGGTTATCGTCAGTTATGGCAGTTATCTTCTCTAATTGTCTTCCTTGGCCTCCACTGCTACTAAGGAATCCTGAGCCCACTTGAAGGTTAGTTGAGAACAGGGGAGTCTACACTAGACTTGCCTTGTTCTGTAGAATGTGTTGAGGAATTCTTTCATGATATTTTCTTCCGTGAATGAGTTGATCTCTTTCACCTAAATCCCACTCCTATTTCACTTCTTTTAACATAAACATCATTGCCTAGAGAAATATTCTTTAAGGCTTCAGTTTTGCCTGTTCATGCTTTCATAGGACTGTACTTATTTCCACTGCCCTCCAAAGCTTTAGTGATTTGCTAAATGACCATGAGGCTCCATTTGAACAGACAGAGTATGTATGACTTGCCGTTTGTAGCTTAGATTTCTGGCATATGGTAGAAACTTAATAAATAAGGGTTGGCTAAGGAGTGATTAACTAAATCACTAATTTTTTAAACTAACATCAAACTCCATGATTTATGTTTCTTTCTTTAGAATAACTCACAGATTCTCCTTGTCACTTCTGTTCCTAAAGCTGTCACACTATTCTAACCTAGATTTCTACATGCCTCTTCATTATCTTGCTAAAGCATAACCTCTCCAAAGTCCAGCCTCTTACATATGCCTCCTGTAAACAACTGTTGTAAGTTATATTTTGTACAGTTTTCAAAGGTTTTTCATTGCTAGTTTATCTTTGCACAACTCCATGAAACAGGCAGAAGATGCCAATGTCCCCATTTTATATAATGTTAAAGGAGTTAATTGGCATATGTGGTTAATGAATGATCAATCTGTAACTAAAACCCAAATATTCTCACTCCAAACGTTCATTTTGCTGTTACTGATAATATACCACTTCTCCGTTTAAAAAAATCAAGACAAAACTTCTTGCTGTCAATTGTATAAAATACCATGTGTTTAGCATAGGTACATAGGTATCTTGCATAACTTAGATACATGGATAGATCTCCCTAATAACATGACAGTTATTTACACATTTAATGGGTAGCCATTTCCATAGTACCGAGTAAATACCCAGCACAAATTTGTTTTATCAGATGGATGAATAACTGCAAATATGTCAAGTTACTGTTCTGTTTCCTTTAGAAATTCAGGTCAACTAACTCCTTTGATTCCTTGGTATTTGCACATAGTATGTGCTCCTGCCTAGAACCTGCTCTAGCTTCACTGATGTTCTCAGTCTTATCCATTATCTAAAAGTTACCGTAAGCCTTACTTTCTTCATGAAGCTTTCCTGATATCTTTAGTTCCAAAAAGTTTTTAGGAAAAGGTGTCTCTCTAAATGTACATCACATTTATATTTTAAAGCCCAAATTTTCTTTCTTCTTCAATTTTTTTCTTGCATATCATTTTACATCCTCAGTTTATAGAAAGGTTTCTGGGAGGGAGAGTCCACGTATTTTACCACATTAAATTAGAAACATGAAACAGGCTGGGTAAATACTTACTAAGTTTCTACCAATGTAGAAGCAGAATGGCTAATAGTGTACTCATGAAAGAAAAAGGTTAAGGAAGACAAATAAAAGAAAAAAATTTCAGTTTCCTCACTTGCCCTAACTGAGCTCTATTGGGCAAGTTTTTCAGGCATTCTTGGCTTAATTTTTAGATCTCAAAATATGCATAAGAGTAACACTTTCTCCATAAGATAACTGTAAGTAATAAAGGGACATGCTTTCAAAGCTTTTAGCAGAATGTGTAAAACAGACTTCAGTAAACAGGAACTGTTATTATCACCACCTAATTAACTTTGAGGAGGAAGTGAGAATTATATATAGTGTTTTCCAGAAGAGTAATTCTATTATACATTGATGTTAATTCAGAAGACAGGAAAACACCAGCACCAAATACCATATATTGTTTAAAATGATGCACTGCATTCATGAATTTATCATTTTGATTTGTTAGCAACAGATGTGAAATATGTAAAAAGGAAGATGGTTTGACAGGATATTCTTCCTACCTGGTCAAAATTTCTCCATCCCATTTTTCATTCTATTACAAAGAGGATTGGTTTGTAGCAAACCAAAAATTAATTGTATATCCCAAGTGGAAACTCAGTTATAATGCATGAAGATTTATTTCCAGGATTCAATACTTGAACAAAATACTAAAATTCTCTGCATCTCAATTCCCTTGTTGATAAATGTTCTCTCATAAGGACCTAATAAGATAACATTTTTAAGGCAGTTATCATCACATCTGACCCAGGAAAACATTAGATGTATGGTAGTTACAGCCCCTGTTTTCATCAACTACTGTTAATCAGGGGTCTGTCACACGCTACTGGAGCAGGGCAGATGGCTGAGATATGGCATCTGCCACTTAGAACTCTCTTTTAAATCCAATAGCTAGCCCAGCACATATTAGACTCTCAGATGTTCTCTGGGTAATTGCTACTCAGCTACCTCACACATGATTAAAAGGTTCTGTTTCTTTTCTTTTCCTTCATTCAATATCATAAATATATCACAAGCTGTCAGATTCTCTGTGAATTTGATGAAGTTACAGATATAAATATTTGAAGTCCTAGAAAGCTATAGAATACTAAAGAATAGAGCAAGGGTGCAGAATGAGGACAAATCTTGAATTTTCTCTTCCTGCATCTAGAAAAAAAAGACTATCGATGAATAAGGATGTTCATAGGTAGTTACAGTTGGAGTTGGGAACTGAGAAAAGGCCTAGTTCAGATTAAATTTATAAGTCTACCTATCTGCTTCTTTTACTAGAACGCCAGTACCCCATGGCTATTAAGAAAGTCTGCAAGCAATAGATTATTATTGCGTGATTATATAACAACTGCAACAATAGTAATTTCTCCATAAAGTTATGAAACATATAGAAACCAAACATTATATACACCACCCTAATTGATAATAGCATGGAAAAGTTGCAATTTTATGATTCCACTATATGAAGATGATGTGGCCTTCAATGTACTTGCTCTACTCTTGATTTCATTTTTTTCCATCTATACGAGTGCACAGTACAGTCTTCTCTTTTCTCTGATATTCTTTGTATTTAATGATAGCCAGACTCCCTCATCTGCTATTGGGGAAACCATAGCAGCCATTCATCAATTTTGAGAAATTTTCTGTTACTTATATACAGACCCACACATGTGCGTGTATACATATACTGTATGTTTTGTGGATTCCACCTTTGTGAAATCATGTACTTGCTAAAATTTATTTGTAACTTCAAATATCAATAGTTGCCATACTTTCATAATCATTTGCAGACATGACTCAGTCCAGTCATCATTGCTCATCCCCTTGATGTCCGCTGTTGTTTGAACGTAACCAAACTAAAGTTTATGCACAGGAAATTTAATCCCCCATGCAAGAGTGTTGGGAGGTGAGGCCTAATGGAAGGTATTTAGGTCATGAGGGCTCTGCCTTCATGAATAGATTAATAGCACCATCAAAGGAGGGGGCTTGTTATCATGAGAGTGGGCTTGTGACAAGAGCAAGTTTGGTTATCTCTTGCATTTGCTCCCTCTTGTCCTTCTGCCTCCCACCATGGAATACCACAGCAACAAGGTCTTCACCAGATGTTTGATCTTGAACTTCACAGCCTCCATAGCCACAACAAATAAATCTCTGTTCTTTACAAATTAGTCTCAGGAATTCTTTCATGGCAGCATAAAACAGACTAAGATAATGTTTTTGCTTCTCTCTTTATTTAGCTTCAGTTTCCTAGTTAAATACCATTATTTGCATGTAACCTAGTCTGATGTATATTCTGCACTGTTGTACTTACTTGATAACTTAGTCTGGCCTGCCACCCAAAGATAATCTAAAAGAAAAGACTTGTGCATGAATAATTTATTTGTGAGACAATCTCAGGGATTCAGTGAAGAAGCTAATGTAAAGGTGTGCTATTGTGTTGGTGTGAACTGGCCCTTGGTCCTAGGAGAACTTCCTGAACTGCATATAGAGGACTGCCTAGAAATGTCTGCTAAAGTTGCCAATACAATAAAACAGAGCTTTTATCCATTGGTCCCATTTCCACATTTCTAAATGTTGTCTAACACAATGAACTCCCCTACATTTGGGTGCTATAAATGAGTTCCTCTAAGACAGATCCCAATAACTTCCTTTCAAGATTAAATAAATCCCAGGGAATAAACAAAACATAAAGGACACAACTGGGAGTGTTAGGTAGGTTAGCTAGCTATGAAAAAGACAGAGGAAAAGAACAAGGAAGGATAGACAGGAGGCTGATGCATCAAGAATAACCCGTAGGAAATTAACAAACACTGGAAATGAGATCCGGAATTCCTGAACTCCCCAAGATGCAGGGAACTAGAATCTCTTGAGGGAATTGTTACTTAAAATCCCAGGGGGACTTAAACTGAAACACATAAACCACTTAAGAAGCACTATGGTTTCCAGATAAATGTCATCATTATCTCTTGAAAACTAACCCCCCTCATTAGAAAAACTATGTCAAAATGATCTGGTTGACCAGAACAAGAAGGAGGCTCTCAGAAGCCTGCTGAGGTCTATAAACCAATTGAGAAGTGATAGGGAAATCTAGGGAAGAACAAAGGACTACATTTCCATAAATACTAGCCCTGTGAGTACTGGTCTTCACTTTCAGATGGTCCATGCAATCTTATACATCACCCTCACTCCTCTCTATATATATTAAACTTTTTCTATTAATTTGTGCTTTGTTCAAATTCTTTCTGGTGGAGTCATAAGAACTGGAACCCAGGGACTGCAGTGAATTTCCCAGTTTGGCCCAGCAGGCCCCCAGCTGCGTAAAAGAAGTAAGAAGTTCCAATAAAACATGAGTCAAAGCCCACAAGGAACTACTTGTTAATGAAAAGCCTAAGAAAATTTGAGACCAAGCATAAGAGGTATCCAATACTCTGGGTGAACCCAAAAACTTGGTTGGATCAAGTTTTGCGTGTACTTAGTGCTCAACCCATGCACATAAAATAGCTGCAGAACATACACACCCTCAGTCTAATATCACATTAAATTTAGGACTATGAACCTGAAGAGGGACTTTAACATTGCTCCAATATTCTCAAAGACCCAGCTAATGCCAGCATCTTTGCCAGTTGTGTTCATTGGTGTGTGTACTAAATACCCAGAGTGGCCCATGACAGAGAGTGAGCGTCTAAGTATTTTGTTTGACGATCATCCAATGGTAATCCTGAAATCCACATTTTACTGTCTTTCTTCTTCTAGTCAGTGACAGTGATAGAGATCAGGAGAGATAGTAAAATGGCTAGGTAGTCAGGACAACCACACCTAGAATCTAGAGCTATTAACAGGCTCAGAGCCTTCAAATGCAAAAGACCATGAGGCTCACCTGTGGAAGCAACTCCTTTGTCCCAGATGCAGGAAAACTAAGAAGTGTGGGTGAACACAGATGGGAACTAGGAAAGATTTGCTACCTCTTTTACATAGATTTTAATCATTGATTTTGGTGCTGAGTTTCAATGCCTGTTTCACATAGAGTTTAACCAATGATGTTGGTGCTTTCCTCAATGCCTGCTTTACACTAAATCATAATCAAGACTCATACCCAAAACAACATAAAGCCTGGCCAACATGCATAAGACACTATCCTGCTTCCATACCCCTCCGGCTTGTGAAGACTCTGCTCTCCTTTACTCTTTAAATTAGCCAAACAAGAACCCAGAAGAAGATTGAGGCTGAAATCCCAGGATGTATTTCCACACCAAAAGCTGCAATGCACCGCTTAACAGCAGCGAGGGAAGGGGCAAAACCTACCACTTAGCCTGGTAGCTGATAACAGTATTTCAGCTGCAAAAACCTGCAGCCAGCCCAAATTCCCAGTTTTAACTGGCAATAGCTGCAAACACTAAAAATGGGCTGTTTTGGCTGCAGAAATCTACAGTCAGCGCAAACTCCATTTGCCAGAGTGAGCAGAGAATCCAGCCTCATTTCAAAATCCCCATATCAATAGAGCAGTGGTCTTTTGTGGATTATGAGCATATCAGTAATTTGTGGATCTGACAGGATGCAGTAATTTGGGGATCTTAAGTGTTTATTCCCAAAGCCATGGCCTGGGCCCCATATCTAATGACTATATAATTTGATTCTGTACTTTCCAAAAGCCAAAGTGAAAATGAGACATTGTCAGTTCCCCAAATGGTTTTTGTTATTGTTGTTATTACTTTTGTTCCAAAAAGAAGAAAGCACAGCAATATTTGTGGAATTGCAAAGTTTTATAGCCCTTCACTAAAAAGAAAGTTCTCACCCAGCACACTTTAGGTAGGGCATAATACTATAAAAGCAATGTTGTCAATACCACTTGTGCAGCAAATATAGTAACCCATTTCATAGTTCCCTCTACTAAAATCATCAGTAAAAGAAACCCTGTAATGGGTGGAAAATAATATGTTCCAAGCATGTCTATCTTTTTGTTATTAGCAAGGCTTGATCCTAGGCTGATTGGACAGCCAGGAGAAATATATACACTTCTTGACCCTTTGAACAAATTGGCTCTATAGCTATGAATTGGTAAAGCTATCAATGCTTAAATACTGTATCCCAGCATTTCACTTGAGGTTTTCTTCCTGCCAGAATGTTTGGTCCTCTGGCCCTACCTTCATCAGTTTACTTCTTGACCTCAGGACTGTTTTGATAAGAATCAAGACTGTGATCATACCAGACATGACCACTGGAATACTCATACCCATACCAGTTAAGACCTCCCCTGCACTACCATCATTGTCCAGGTAGAAGAGATTTGAACATGGGTCTCCCAAAATTATCTTTTCACAGTCAGGCATTTTTACAAAAATTGGATTACAGAAAATTGAATGGAAGTCTTCCGGTAAGGACATGGAAAGCAATTACTTGAGCTGTCAGTGGAGGGTGGATCCATATGCTTTGGAAATAATGGTGATAAAGTTAATATTCTTTTTATTTTCTTCTAGTCAAGTTTAATTTTTTTTCCATTCAGGTAAGTAATTTAGCATTTTAACTCTTCTAGGAAGATCTCTCTTCAGTTAAGGGTTTTTGTCCAGAACAACATATTTCTTAAGTGGAATTTCCTATGAATTAATTCATTGAGTTTTTAGAGAATGCTTGTGTAGATTTTAAGAGTTACAATTTTCTCATTCAGATGTTGTGCTAGTTTTAACCTGTCGGTTATAAATATCCAAGTGAGTTCCTCTCTATTTTTTTTTTACATTTTTTTAAATTTTTGAACAACCTTACAAGATTTTAACAATATAATATAAAATGTGTATATATTCTGGATATTGCAATTACCCCCAGGAGTGCCCCCCCAATTACCCTCCCTTCTTTTATGGTTGGATTTGGATTTTCATTACATTAGACTCTTTCCATTTTAAGAATTTCTTTCCTAATGCAAAGAAATAAGAATAAATTAGATTTTTAATATAAAGCAAACAATTATTTTTGCAAAGTAGAAAATTATTCCATATATGTGTTATAAAGGTTCTTAAGCAATAAATACAGCAATTTATAAAGAGATTAAATTAACTATTTTTATACTTCAATTAAAAAAAAGGAACAAGGGCTGGAGCGGTGGCTCAGTGGTTATGCTGCTTGCCTAGCATGCACAAGTACATGGATTTAAACCCCAGCACCCACGTACACAACTAAGTGTCAGAGCAATGAAAGCCATGTGAAAAACTCAATTAAAAAAATGATTATCTCTTCCTCTCTCTCTCTTTCTCTCACTGTCCTTTAAAAAAAATAACCAGGCAAATGTGCAAATAATTAAATTATCAATATTCAACCACTACCTATAAATCAACAGGCTCTTATAGGAAGAAAAACTTCCAACTCAATTGGAGGTTAAAAATACATTCATGCTTCAGAAACACAGCATATTCACCATATAGGCCCTGTCCACTCAGCACACAGTCCAAAGTAGAAATTTCTAGAATACAATATTTCTCAAGATTATTTTAACCCAAGAGGTCAACTGAAGCAAATAACATCATCATTTTACATAGAGGGTACTTACCTGTTCGCCTTGCTCAGGTAGGGTCAATAGACTGAGATTTTATAGTACTGTACAATAGAACTTTCTGATAGGAAAGATAGAATCTTAATAGTAAAAATCAACAAACCAGTATATAGTTCACAGTGTTGCATTAACCTTTTTTGTAGTTAGAATAAAAACAAAGGCTTTATAGATTTATTACAGATATTTTATTGGTTAAAAAAGCATGAGTTATAGTGTGCTTTCAATAGTTACTGGAGATGACTAAATTATCATCTTCCATCCAGAATTTGAGTAATAAGAAAACCCTTTATGGCATTTTAGTGGTTCCTCTTTCCACAGGCTAGACATTCATTAAAGGGCACCAACAAGAAAGAAAGCTTATTAACGGAGATTATTAATTTTCAGCCTCATTATCTCAACAGTTATTTTTCTTTGTTATGTCTCAATGAAATATGTGGACAAGCCTAGAAATGAGGAGGAACAAAAGCTAAGGGGAAATTATATGGGAGCCATCCCAATCATGTATCAGGACCATAGCAGTATTGACAGCCTCTCTTAGGCTGATGACAGGTCACATTGAGTGAGGTTGAAAGGCTGCATAATGATATGTAAAAGGTCAGACGCAAAATGAGAAATGGTGCTTCCAAGAGCAAGGCTATCGGATGGAATATCTATTAAATGTTTTTTATCTTAGAGAATAGGAATGCCAGTCACATGAAAAATTGTATAAGACTTAAAAAAAGCTTGGGTTTAAAGCATTGTATGGAAAAAATCTTTTTAAAGTCTTCAAAGACTTTTTAGAAAGTTAACTGCTACTGTTATGTCTCAAGTCTGCTTGTAAAACCATAAATCTCACATTGTTTGTTAATTGCCAAGATGTAGGCCAGTGTGAATAAGAAATACTGCTACCAAAATTTTGGAGGGAACCTGTTATAAATACAAAGTTTTGAGATTTGTCCAAATTTCCACCAAATCAGAGTCTCTAGGAATGGGTACCAGAATCTTATCTTTTTACCAAGATCTCCAGGTGATACTTATACAAATCAAAATTTGAGAAATTCTGTTAAAAGAATTTGAAGGATGACAAGGGAGCTTGGAAATTCAAAACCCTTGGGTTAGTCAGATTTTCATCACTGTGACTAAAATACCTAACAAGATATCTTAAAAGAAGAAAAATGTATTTGTGCTCAAGGTTGCAGTGGTCTTAGTCCTGGAGATCTGACTCCCTTGTTCCGGGTCTAACGTGAAGCAGATCATGGTGAATGGGTATGGTGGAGAAAGCTTCTCAGCTCATGAAAGTCAGAAAGCAGTGGGTGGAGGGAAGGGTCCAAGTCCACACCCCTGGTAACCTACTTTCTGCAGTCATATCCTATCTACCTACAGTAACCACCCAGTACTCCATAAAACTATTAATGAATTAATCCAACAAATTATTGATCTACTAATGAAGTTAGAGCCCCCAACTCTGAGCCTTGCTACACTGGGGACCATGCTTCCAACACACAAGCTTTTGGAGTCAGTCAAGACCCAAACCATAAAAGCCCTTACCCACATATTGGAAAACAAAGGAAAAAGTGTGAAAAAATTGCTCAACAAGTAGATAGCCAAGCTTTCAACCATCATCACATATATTAGAAAGAACATATATCTAATATCTTGAAATAATGATGAATAATCTTGCACCTTCAATAAAATCAGGGCACAAATTGTTATTAGGAAGTATGATTGTACTTGCTGGTGAGCAAATGTGTAAGCATTTATTGTTTGTTCAACTTGAGCTTGCCTCTTCTTCAGGCAGCCACCAACACTCCTTAAATAAAGCAAATGAGATAGCTCATCACTTACTAAAGTGATTTGATTTCAGGTTATATTGGTTTGAACCCACATCAGCACTCAGTTAGGATCTGAATGTAGGTTGGATTAAGTCAGAAATTTTCAAAGAGCCGAACATAGGGAAGAGTTGTATTTAGGCAGGCAATACAGACTAGGCAACCCTATTCCTGTGCCACTCAAATACCTCCAGCATTAGCTGCTTAAACTGGTGGAAGTTTCATCTAATGATAAGTCCATTGACTAAACTGAACCACGAAAACCAGTGCATAGATGGCCCTAACCAATACCTTTAATTCTAAAATCTAGTGATTTACCTGAGGGTGGTAATTTATCAACCACCAAATATGATGTGCATAATGATACTCGATAATAAACAGAATATGAACTTTTATAAATTCTAGCAGCTACTGTTAATGCTCTCTACAAGTAAGCCAATGAGTCCAGTATATTAGGGGCTGTTCATACCATCCTTAACCACTGTGATGAGACATAGGCACCAAATTTAAAGGAGATAATTAATAAACAGTACAATCTAGACAAGGATAAAGAGAAGGGTGAGGATAGTGGCAGCCATAAAGTGCTGAAGCAAATTGTCCTTTAGAAATGGAAGATTGAAGGAGAAAATTCAATGCCACTACTTTAATAACTGTCATCTAAAAGAAAATTTAAATATAATTTAAAGTTTAAAAGCTTGAATTTGAATAGCATTAAAAATCTAGCTCTTGGTCACACAAGCCATATTTCAAATACTAAGTAGTCCCATTTGGTTAGTGATTACCACTTTAGATGGTGCATATTTAGAACATTTCCATTATTGTAGAAAGTTCTACAGACAGTGCAATTTTTGAGGGAAGAACCAGGACTAGTGAACACTAAGGAGTTAGGAGAAGTCAGACTGAATCAATATAAGGAAGAACTCTCTAATAATTATTGTTATCCTATAATGGAATGGGGTAGGCCCAACAGCCAGGGGAATTGATTAAGCTGAGCCACAACACATGCATAATTCTATCATTCGAGAGAGGCTGCACAGAAAATTTCTAAGATGATACCCAAACTTATGGCTTTAATTACAAAGCTTGCTTTATTACAGACATTTTTATCTGATCAAAGGATGCTCTTTCCCCACTTACAGGCTGCTGTTAACATATAACCCAGAATCCATTAAGCATGAGAGCTTTAGCTTTTCCAGTCATATCTGTCACTTAAACCCTGGGATATTTATTTGCCTTTGAAAATATATTTCCCTCTTCTTATTACAGACATTATATTCAGAAATGGAAAATATTTCAAGATACAGAAACAAACTCACTCCAGTTACCTCTCAATCAGACACAACAGAGTTACTATGTTTTACACTTGAAGACTAGCTTTAGCTAAAATGTGAAATGCTAACATTTGGCAAAGGAGAAAGGACAGGTATGACTTAAAGATGCACATAAGGTTAACTTTGAAAAGATATCATTTAACCAGCCCAGAAGGATCTGTTTGATGAAAGGTGATCAATACAGAAGTAATGTTCATGAGAGCAAACACTACTATATGCCCTAGCAGGAGAAACTGAAATATAGACACTCAGTAGGCATTTACCCATCCTCTCATAAATTAGAACAGCAGCAAATGGGCAGATCAACAATTTAAGTAAGAGCATTACCTTTGAATATTTTCTTTTCAGGGCTGAGGACCGAACTTGAGGCCTTGTGCATGCTAGGCAAGCGCTCTGCCACTGAGCTAAATCCCCAACCTCCCCTTTGAATATTTTTTGATATTCTAAAAATTAATAAGTGGGAAAAGAGGAGAAAAAATTCTCAAGCAACTTTTGAGACTCATGGGTACTAATGAAAAGAAACTAAACATAAGTATTCTTTTCTATCTCTCTCTCTCTCTTTGCAATGGAGCCCATCAGTAAGCTCTAATTCTCATATTAACTATTAATATCATTCTTACTAAAATTGTCAATTTCCTACTTTAAAAAGGCACATGTTTTCATTATATCCTTGGTATAACTTTTCCCAAATAACTGGGAATGTGATATATTCCCAGGAATATGTTATAGACTGAGAAGTATCAGTTTGCACCCACAGCAAGTTATAAAATACTGAATGATACTCTAGGTTCAAGCCAGGGACTACATATTATACTAGAACAAAGTGTTTTCCCTGGCATAAGATGATATCAGGATAGCTTCTCCATCCTAGTCTGTAACTAGGTAAGAAAAAAAAAAATCTTCCTTAAAGACTCTGATCCAGAACATTACATTAGTACAGGATTCAATTTATACACCGTCTTCAGATGTCAGACAACCAAAAGCGGATGACTTGACATTACAGCCATTCTGAAAATTAGCTATTTTGGAGAAACTGTAATTCTGGGCTTATCCTATCAAAGCAGGCTGGGGAAGGGGTTTCAGGACCCTGCCCCTAATTATGGCAACAATGTAACATTAAATTCGCTCAACTGGCCTGTCAGTAAAACCTTTGCCAAGGTGTCTGCATGAGCTGCACAGAAGTTAGCTTGCACAAAGGTTGGTTGTAGTTTGTAACTTCCTCTGGGACTGCAAAGCTCTGAGCTGTGCGTATCTAACTTAAAAGAGTTATGGAAAGAGTCTTTACCCCAAAGAGAAAACCCTATGTAGAAGCTATTATTTCTGTCACAACTGTGAAACCGCTGTCTGACTTGTCAAAATGGAAAAAAAAATAGTTAAATATTATGTAACTTCCCGCTGAGTATAAAACTATAAGAATTTTCAAACTTGGGGGTCCAGGATTTGAGACACCAATGCTTCCTGGACCAAGCTCCACAGCTTTGAATAATACTGCTTCCTGGAATTCCTCGAGTGTCTTGACTCATCTGTCCCTACAACATTTTTTCACCCTAGATGGGATAGAAGGGGTAAGAACAGCATTTGCCTCTCTTGTCTCCGTGGTCTGGCTTTACTGGGATGCTGGAGGATGGAACTTCCCTTTGGTGCACTACAGACAACTTTGCCTGTAGGGGTAGGCAACTTGTCCAGTGCCCTGGAATGGTAGCCTCGAAGTACAACAGAACCCATGAGGCGCAGGAACCAGTAATAGAAAATTTGGAGCTTCGCCCAACTGAACAGGTAGGGCCCAAGTCCACTATTTGTAGCCTACCTGACTTTGAGGCCTAAGCAGGTAGAAGAGAGGCTTGATCAACCTCTGAGGGTCTCTGAGAGTCTCTGAAAAGGACCCAGGGAGTCACCCGAGTTGTCTCTGTTCGGGGTCAACGAGCAGAGGGGTCACCGTGACTCCTCTTTTGGTTTTGGAACTGGGGAAGTATAGACATTTGGTGCTGACCGTGTTTATGTAAAAGTGTATGAAAGTGCGCAGCACCAACGCAAAATGAAACATGAGAAGCAAACAATGTAAACTTAACTCCTTCAGAGTACCTTTTAGAAAACTTTCAGAAAGATTTTAATGGTGACTATGGGATAAAGCTCACACTGCAAAAGTTACATACTCTCTGTAAATTAAAATGGCCAACTTTTGATGTGAGGGTGGCCATCAGTATCATGGGCTCCCAAAGGGGCCATCAGTGTCAAAAAAATCCCTAAGGAGGAGAAAACAATGTTTTAAATTTTTGAATACATGTGTAAATAACTATGAAGTTATTTATGGCTCTATGACTTTGTGCTACAGAGTCTGAATGAGTCCTAACTTGCGATTCCATGAGATTTAAGTCATTATATAAAAACCTATGATAAGCTCTATTTCAATTTCTAAAGGGTTAAATCTAATAAAAAACATTTGTAGCTCTTATCTCCCATAGAAAAGATCTAAGACCTGTTAAAAGGCTGCAAAATATGTTTTTTGTTGAGTACATACAAAGTGGCTTATAGATAAGTGAGTACTCATGAATTCAATAAATGGATCTGAATGCCTTTTAGTTCACATGACTTACAGTTTTAACAAAAATGGTTTAATCAAAGTTGGTAAAAATAAAGGTGGCTTTAAAATTTCTAACCCCTAAATTTCCATATTAGTACAAAATTTTTCATTGTTCCAGGTGCCTAAAGGGGAAGAGAGTGTCCACTGAAAGAAAAATTAAGCCTCAATGGCAAACAGCAAGAGCTATATTCAAAATATAAATTGGAGCACTGTTAAGGCTAGCCAAATAAAATTTAGGTTATATAAAATGTTTAAAAAGCAATTTCCATTGCTTCTAGAATTTTTCTTCAATAGGAAAAAAAAACATGATTTACACTGTAAACTATACCTGCCCGATGTTTTGATTTTCATGGATAACCTAAAATAAATAGTTAAAAATAGGTAAATTAGATTTAACATAAATAAGATTAATCTTAATACAATTGTTTTTTAAAGAAGACATCTGATTAATTTGCTAAATATCAACTGCTAAATATAAATTCAAGCACTCTTATTAAATTCTATAAGGTAACATATTTGAGGTTATTAAATGTGCTTTTTAAAATAGATTATATACAAAAGGGTTTAAGGTTGCTTTGTTTCTGAATCTTTACTGAAAGCATGATTATTAAAAGTCAAGATTCTAACAAGTATTATTCAATGTACAGAGAGTACAAAAGACTTCAACTGTTTTCTTTGAAGTACTATAAACAACAAAGTATTTGATCTTATTTTATATGGTAAAGCAAACAAGTTAAAAAATGTCTGAGTAAACTGCAAAACATTTGTGGAAATAAATCTCAAAAGCTTATGTGTAGGGGCTAGAGCTATGGCTCAGGGTTATGGTGCTTGACTGGCATGCGCAAGGACATGGGAGCCCAGCACCACGTGCCCAACAAAGGGTTGGAGCAATGAAAGCCACATGAAAAACTAAATAGAATTTCTCTCTCTCTCTCTCTCTCTTTCTCACATACTGTCCCTCTCTCTTTAAAAAAAAAAAAAAGCTTCTGTGTAATTAATTTAATTAATTAGCACGATCAATTAAAATGATTTAAGAGTTCTCTTAGGGTCCAATATTAATGTACTGCTATAAATCAAAATCTAACTCTCTATATGTTAAAGTAACAAAAGTTTCTCAAAACATTGATCTGAGCTTGTCTATAAAGATAATTCCTGATGTCTGTGAGATTTGGTCTATATCTGTTTTAAAATCTTTCAAATGATTATTTCATAACTAATTAAATAAAAAGCTGTTATTTCAGGGCATTATAATATAACTGACACCCTAAATGTATGTGATTATATATATATATATATATATATATATATATATATATATATATATACCATGTTTATATGAGCTTTGTTCTAAGTCTTTTGTAAAAGTATATAAAATAAAACTTTATGTAGATTTACCAACAAGGTAGCCAATATGTGTTCCTTTATACACTTATCTGACATAAAAAGCCACATGGCCATTTAAAGACCTAATTTATCTTTGTTTATTTTGATTAAGCCTATTTCTGATCACTCTTTCCTAAATATATTTGTAAAGATTAATAAGAGGGTTCTAATTTGTTTAAGAACTCTCTTAGCCTTTCCGTTTAATTGATGTCTCAAATGTAATATTATAACAGCCCTTCCTCACCTTAGTAAGGCTCTGCCTCTCACCTTCCTCCACGTTAAAGTGGCTCTAAAATAAGCTAAACTTAAGCTCATTTAAAATTAAATACAAAAGATGAAATTTTTTCATAAAAAATTATTGTGATCTCAAAAACAAACAAAAATCAACAGGAAATATAAGTGAAGATTTAAAATTATAACAATTATTTCTTGGTTCACTAAATATTTTTTTCTCATTAATTGCATTTTATATTTTCCTTATAAAGCTTTGTAACTGTTATCTAAATGCTTTACAGAAATACAGCTTCTAATATAATAACCTCACTTAGCTTAAGATAGGTTAGGCAAAATCCAAGGCTGATTTCCAATACTAAATACTGACCCCAATTAAGTGAAAGGGATAAATAACTATAAAATTATAGATATTTATGTTAAAGTCCAATACTCTTACTTCAAAATTAATAAAACTGGCCTGCTGGATGTTTTAAAACCAAAACTTAGAGATTAGAGTTAAGAAAATAAAAGGGCCAAAGGATAGCCAATATTTTGGCAATTGCTCTTGAAGGTCAGCCAGGACTTGTGAAACAATGGGACTTCTATAAGGGCTTTGAAATTCTGGGTCACATGACCTCCCGATTAGGGAGATTAGAGAAACCCTAGAAAATTAAAAAAGGCCACACCAAGGTGTATGCTGCAAAAGGAGGGAAATTGAAAAGGGAAACGTCCCTACTGCTTCCCAGAGAAGCCACACATGGTAAGGAAGACCCTGACACATCCTGACAGATTTCTCATAAGTCCCCAAGAATGACCCTGAGAAATCCAGGCTGGCTCTATACTAATAGATTGGAACCAAGTCAAATTTGACCAATTTGGTCTTGGACATCTAGCAGGAAAGTTGTAACCAAAGTACAGCCATATAGAGACAAAAAAAAAAATGATGTTTTTAGACAGAAGTCCCCTACTTGGACAACTAAGACAGATCATAAAGACCCACTTGGATTGATACTCCAGACCCTATGGCTCTCCTGAGGCTGACCATCCAGAAAAAGAAAACCCTGAAAAAGACTGAGGACCAAAAGGACAACAGCTTTGATCTGTCTGGAAGCTGGTCAGCCTGCTCACGACTGAAGCTTGAGGAACCTGAGACCCTACATCACCCACCAGAGATTGGCTGACCAATAATAAAAATTAAAAATTTAATCTTTAATTCTTATACTATGATGCACTGCCATCCTCTGCTTCTAATTATGTATATGATTCTTCTATTGCTCTTTGCTACAGGACTGATAGCAATGATTCCTGCTTTCTGGACTCTTGGTAACAAAGTCTTATTTATACTCTTCTATTTTGCTTACATAAGATTTTAGGATTTATTTTGTGTTATTAAGTTAACATTAGTATTTGATAGATTAACCTCTACTGCCAAAAGTGTTGTGTGGTTTTCAATAGTCACTGTATGGAATTGCTTGTCACTATGGCTGAATCCTAGCCATTACTCACCATGTACTCCATGTATTTGAATAATCTATTACAAAATTGGTATAATTAACAAGATGTACATGGGTCTTGCCCCACTAGAAAAATGTTATAATTCAGTTACCATTTCTCACTGGGAACAATTCAGAATTCATACATCTCAGATTAAAAAGACTTGCCCAGAGATTTTCCCCACTTCTAAGAAGCTTCATATTGCTGACCACTGGAACATATGCCTACAAAATGGATACAAAATTTCATAAATGATGATTTAAAGCTGACCTCCCCAGGCCCTATCACTGCAACCCCTACCCCAGCTGCTAAACTGTATAAGGGTCTCAGCCCTAACCTTACCCTGCCCTTCTTGGGAAATAATCTCTTTTAAGACATAGCTGAGAGAATAACCAAAAGTTTTAGAATTAAAAACTGGTCAGTGGAAGAGCCCCCAAGAATGAGGAATGGCCGTGGATAAAAGAGAGTGTGAATACTTATTCCTTGCTACAAGGAAACCAAGATCCTCATTGATCGAGAGGGTAAGAGACTCCAGAGCTGGAGTCTCACTTCAGAAATTCTTTAAAACATTGTATTGATAAATTTGGGTCACAACACACAGTTTTTGGAGAGACCCCTTGTAACAGAATACTGTTTTGACATGGCACCCGTTGGCCAAACAAACCTACTTGGTTTGGGGCAGATAACTGGCATAGTCTAGGACATGGTCTTAATGGTCTCAGATTCATAATGCCCCAGATAAAATGAACTCCTTTCAATTGCAGCTGTCCAAATTCTGTGCAGATCAGTTCTTTTAGAGGCATTCCTGAGATTCATAAATTCTGGGGTAATTCAGCCTCATCTGACTGGAAAGCACCAAATGGGCTATTTTGGATCTGTGGAAAAAAGGAATGTACCCACCTCCCAACAAACTGGAGAGAAACTTGTACTATTGGTACAGTAGGAATTCTGCTGTTAACTTATTTATTGCTAACATGCCTGTCTACGCTCTGCATTAAACCAATCAGTTCTACTATAGAAACAACAGCTAAAATTATGATGATACATACAGCTTTAAGCCAAGAGGATGTGCTCTTTAATCTGAGGATTAAATTAAGGCATCAAAAGGGGGCATGAAGAAGACTGGGAAAGGACCCTGCCCCTAATTACGGTGACAATGTAACATTAAACTCACTCAACTAGCCTCTGTCAGTAAAATCTTTGCCAAGGTGTCTACAGGAGTTGCACAGAAGTTAGCTTGCACAGAGGTTGGTTGTGATTTATAACTTTTCTGGAACTGCAAGGCTCTGAGCTGTGCTTCTCTCACTTAAAAAGTTATGGAAAGAGCCTTTACCCCAGAGAGAAAACCTGTGCAGAAGATATTATTTCTGTCAAAACTTGGCAAAATAGGAAAAAAATTAAATGTTATGGAACCTCCCACTGAGTATAAAACTGTAGGATTTTCAACCTTGGGGTCCAGGATTTGAGACACCAATGCTCCCTGGACCAAGCTACACAGCTTTGAATAAAACAGCTTCCTGTAATTCCTCAGGTGCCCTCCTCATCTGTTTCCTATAATAATACCACTGTTTTAGTTTGTACATCCATTGAACAAAGTCTAGGATAAGTATCTGAGTGAATAGGGGAGTAAGTCAGGCTAGAAAGTGAAGGTAGCCAACACAGGGTGGCTTCTCCAGTGAGTTAGCCTTGAGCGGAGTACATTTTATTACCCTGGGGAATTCTGGAGGCTTCTTTGGAACATGGTCCTCACGCTCTTTTAAGAAACACAAGAGCTGAGGTATTCAGACACCAACATCTGTCTATAATTTATTGAGATAGAGAGCATTAACCAGTCTGCACATTGGCCCTTTTCTATGCCTAGTGTAAGTGGATGGCCAGAGAAACTCTCAGGAAAAGATATCAATGATGGCAAATGAAAGTTAGTCCTGTATGAAAAGAAATGGTAAGACCTGTGAGAGTACTAGCAGGGAGCTAACAGGATCTGCATAATATCTGAGGGACTATCAGAATTACACCTAATACCTTAACAAAGGAAACAAATTTAATTTAAGCTGCACAGAATTACTGAGGGTAGACATCACCATTTGTGATATTTACAATTCAAAACTTGTAAGCACACAGAAAAACAGGTCAGTGTGAATATGAGTCAGCATAAAAAAATAAATAGCAAATTCCTAAAAATGTCATGTTACAGAATTATGGAGTAAAGATCATAGATTCTGTATGTTTAAAATGATTAAATATGTTAGAAACCTATCAAAAATGTGAAAAAATAAGCAGGTTTGAAAAAAAATGATGATTGAATCGAAAAATGCAATTGATTAGTTGAAGAGCAAATTAGACACAGTTGGAGGAAGAACATATCAGAAGATCAAGCTAGAGAGGGGATCCAAAATGGAAAAGAAGAGGAAAAAGAATTAGACACACGGAGAATTAAGGGACACCATCCATAAATCTCTAAAAACAAAAAATTCCAGAAACAACAAATAGAAATAAGGCATGGGGAGAGATAATATTTTTAAAGAATTAGAATTAAAATCTTAGAATTCTTCACGGTTTATTAAGGAATTCAATCCTCAGATTTAGGGATTTCAACTAATGCCAGATACAACTTCTCAAGTATAGTGCAGTCCTTTGAAACTGCTGTGGGTAAGATCATCAGTAACCTCCAGGCTGTTAAATCTTATTATAAGCTTTTGTCATCATTATCCTTGACCTCTAAGTCATCTTGGCTTCAATGGGCTGATCTTCTCTCCTTTATGAGTCTTATTTACATGGCACACCACAAGCTTTTAATCTTTTTTATCTCACAGTCATTTCCTCTTAGTCCCTTTTGCCAGTTTCTCATGACTTTTACAATCTCTTATTGGTAAAATGTCCTTTATCTTCCTTTCCTTTCTTTACATGCTCTCTCAGTTATTGATTTCATCCAAACTTGTGGCTTAAAATACCCCACATATGGCAATTCCTAAATTTATACCTGTAGCCACATCATTCTTCTATAAATCCAGATTTTTATATAAAATGACTGTTAAATAAGGAGGCCCAAAAAATATGGTATTAGCTAAGGTAAAATCTGTATCTGATCCAAAATAAACCCTAAAGAATTGCTGTAACTTGCAAATTAAGCATAGAGAGAAGCTGATAATCTCTGCTGTGGTATGTAAAAGGAAAATTAGGTATTGGATCAGAAATTCTCTTGCTTTGGCTCATACCTATTATCTTCAAATTGCATGTCTTTTAACATCTAAAACTCAGCAGTTTTAAAACTGAATTTTTGATCTTTCCTCTCTAAACTTCTCTACCTACAACTTTTACATCTAAAATAATAACAATCCTATTTCCAGTTGCTCATTTCAGAAACCTTGGAATTATCCTTAACATCTCTCCATGGCTCAGTATATTTCACCATCTCTACTTCCAAAATATACGCAGAATCCTTCTACTTCTTATCACTACCCAACTACATGCCTGGTGTGAACCCAATTCCCTTGTTGAGACTAGCACAAGAGAGTTTGTAGTACATTGACTCACTAGCCCCAATTCTTTTCTCTTTTAAACAATGCTTTTACTTCCATGAAACTTTGAAGATTTAGAAACAAAGAAACAGCAAGAACAAAATTTATTGCCTTACCCCTTAATGTTAGGCATGACCACATCAATCGTTTTGGCTACTTATAAAAAGTGATAAGGGGGATGGTACCTCTAATGTCACTAAGAAGATATATAGTTAGTTTGCTGGTCCCAAAACAGAGAGCTCAGACACTGCAGTCAAATTTAGCTTAAACTGGCAAATCCTCCAGCCAAACATTGCAGGTAAATGAATACCTGAACAGGGAAAGGCCACAGAGACAACCAGCCAACCCACAGACACTTGAAATATAAATGATCGTTTTTTTGCAGGCTATAGAAATTTTAAGGTTTTATCTATTATTATAAAAATCTTAGACCGATGCAACCTGCTAACAGACAGGCCTCTCCACCTCCTCATCCTTTTTCCTCCTAATATCTAAATACAGTAGACTAAGAGGTTTTGTTTCTCTGTTTGTTTTGTTTTGTTTTTGGTAGTGGAATTTGAACCCAGCAGCACTTATCCACTAGGCGGCCCTTTTTTTTTTGGTTGTTTGTTTGGTTTTTTATGACAGAGAGATTTATTTTTCATCTGACCTCACACATGCCAGGCAAGTGCTCTATCACTGAACCACCTTGTCACCACCAGTCCATTTTTCATTTTTTATTTTGAGACAGGAGCTCATTAAATTGCTAAGGCTGGCTTTGAACCTGCAACCCTACTGTCTCAGCATCCTGAGCCACTGGGATTATAGGCGTGCACCACCATGCCCGGATTATTGTTACTTTTTAAGTAATCTTTTTCCACCTAAATTGTGGTACTTTAATTTCCCATATCAGACTGAAAATATTTAAAATAAAAATATAAATATAAGCATGTACTTATTTTAACATTTTAAGCACATGTTGCATCATAATTTTTTGGACAGTTCTACAACAGGGGCAAACCTGAGCAATAGACATATTAGAAGCAAGGCAGCTGGTACTGGATCCCAGCTCCCAATTGTTAAGAACTGTTCATCAGCACGAGTCAGGTAAAGACCAGAGTTGATGTGCATTTGCTTTACATATACTAATCAGTGTTTTCTATTTTACAAATGGAAACCAAAATCATTTTATACAGTGTGAAATTATCTGAGCTGTAGTTCTAGAAACCATCACTAAAAGATTCATAAAAAGATCTCAGTTTTTAAAAATAAAGTTTAAGTTTATATATTAATAATCAGGAAAATTTTCAAGTAAGATTGTCTCTAACTGTATCTAAGGACAAACTATCTTCCATCTTTTTAAAATATCCTCACTCAGCTAATGAAAACTCATATGCCTATATGTATCTCTTTACAAGGTCAGAATAAATACCCAAAATACTCTGAAAAGCCTATATCATCTCATTATCACATCAAAAGGAGAGACACATCATATTTTACATTTGAGAAAATATAAAATCTAATAAGCAATGTACTCTTTCTTCTTTTATATTTGATTTTTTGTAAATAAAAAATAGGCTGAAAATACTTTTTTTTTCTACTTAAGAGAGAAAAGACAGAGTTAGAGAGGAGAAAGAGAAAATCAGTTTTGCTTGTTTTTTTTTTAAATATGGCCTTTGTTTCCCAGACACTTAGTTGTGTACGGGTGCTGGGGTTCAAACCCAGGTCTTTGCGCATAGCAGGCAAGCACTCCAGCCACTAAGCCACCACTCCAGCCCCTGAAAATGCTTTTTTAATGTTCTTCATTGCCAACACAACTATCAAACCGAACCCCAGTGTTGCTCAACTGAATCGAAGTCAAATCAGTGGACATTTCAGACAAGAGATTCCTGATTAGAGGTCATGACTTAAAAAAAAACTACTAGAGAAAGTAGAACTTTTAGATGCTATTAAATATATACGCTCTAACTGGTAAATTCTACCACTCAACGTTTAGCTATTTGCTCGTTGAATACGCTTATCTTTTCATTGTTTCCCTGCCTCCTCTTCTTCATCTCTTTGAGAAAAATTAACAATTGAACACAAAGATTATTGGCTCAGCATCTCCTCCGTGGTTTCTGACCGTGCTGACAAGATTCCTGGGTTTTAGTTACCAGAAACATATCTTCACCCAAAACACCTACATTTCAGTATTTCACTAGTTATTCATAGGAGAATTTACTACAGAACCATTATAGGAAAGTTACCACATAAAACAGTCACACTCAACCACAGCTCTTGTCAGAGAAGAGATTGCAGGCAGGTACGCAGTACTGAGGCCATCTGAATTTGGACTTGTTGCTAAGGAAGGACACTGCCTTTGGCATTGTTTTGCTTTTATAATTTTAATTTTAGTGATTCTCAAGCCACCTACATTTTAATCACCCCTCATTTAAAAGTTGCTACAATAGGGAAAACTGATTTTTTAATGAGGAGGCCCACAGGACATAATGATGGCCAAGGTAAGATCTGTATCTGAACTAAAACAGACCCAAACGAATTATGAAAACCAAGTAATATAGAAGCAGAAGCTATTTGCCATGGTATGCAAAAGGAGAAAGGAGTTTTTGACCAGAAATTCTCATGCTTTAGCTTATCCCTGGCCAACTACCTCCAGAATTATATTTATATTCATGCTCATGTTCCAGCAAAAATACAATTCATGTTATATGGCTTATTATTTTCTATAGTCTTGGCAGCCTTTTCCTGGCTAACATTTTTTTAATTAAATAATTCAAGCATCTGACAAAAAAATTAAAGACTTGCATTGGCAACCAGCAAAAAAGCAGACATTGCATAAAAGCTTTAAAAATGAAAGCAATGAATTGAATACTTTGGGGCATGGACTTACACGCCCACCACAGACACCATGGCAGCTCAGTCTGTGTTTGCTGATATTTTTCTTTATTTCTCTTTTTGACACATCGATAAACACTGAGAAATTCATCCAGACACTATTATGGATCTTTGAAATCAAATTTATTTGGCTTTTGTGTGCTAATCTGAAGTTTCACCTTTAAAATGAGCGATGAGAGTAAGTAAATGGCTATTGAACTGTGCCTAATGGGAGAGGTGGAGCAGGGTGCTGATGGCTTTCATTGCTTGTCACTCAAGAATTCATCAAAATGCCTATGACAGTGCCTTTGAGTATAGGAAAATAGGAATGTGATTACTCTGACACAGACCCAGTGTTTTTAAAGCCAAACTTGTAAAAGACAATCCTTATGGAAAAACCCCTATTGAAAGGAAAAGAATGGAATCCTGTCTCATTATGTGCCTGACACATATGCAAAAACATATGCACTCATTTTATACTTCATTTTTATCCCAATATTTGACATCTAAAGCACATAACTAAATGAAAGATGGATAAGTAACATATGGACAGAAAATTATTTAAAATTTATTAAAGTAGTTATCAGATAATCCCAAACATTCAATTTTGAAGTGATCCGATCATTGGTCTGGGGAATTAACAGCAAAGTAACTCCAGCAGAGTATGATCAAAAAAATTGTTGTAACCATGTGTATGACCTCTGCAAGCCACTTCATATTTTCTTATCTGTAAAATAGGAATATTGGACTGGATTACAGTTTGATAGTTGACAAAGCAAAACTACCAAAGTGAGATTCAACTTTCAAAAATCCCTAATGTACCTGCCATTTTTTAATAGGTCAAAAAATATAGATACTTATTTTCTAGAGATTATTAGAGTTTTAAATATTTATGATAAACATTTCTTATAGCAATACGCACATAATGAACACACACATACACGTTTTATGGAATTAAAGGAGCATCAAATAATTATAAGAAATGTTTGGCCTAGCCTGCAAGAGAATATTAGTGAGACTAAACAATGATAACATTTTTTAATATTTAATAAACCCAAACAAGCAGAAGATAGCATTACCAATTAACAATGAAGATAGAGAAGATATAAGGGGCTTTAAATGGTGATTCCCTTCACTGTTATGTGCAAAATTAAAACTCAGTATATGAACCAATAATTAAATATAGTTCTTACATATTTAAAATCTCTACTCAATTATTTTTAATATGTGGAGTGGAGAATTGGGCTAATGAAGAAGTAGAAGGAGGAGGAGTATGAGAAGAGGAAGGAAAAAAAAAAAGAACACTCCACCTTCCTAATTTGAATTTCTCCAAAAATAAAAGGGACAAAAGGAAATATGTAAGTCCTGATTTAAAGACTGTGAAACAATTCTCCTCTATAAAAACCTGAATCACTCAGTGGAGTCTCCAAACTCTCCAATCCTCCCTACCTTCAAAATACTTTCAAAATGATTCACCAAGTCTAGACCACTTCTGGTCTTAACAACCCAGCAACTCAGGGAATTTTTTCACCATCCAGTAGGCTGTAAACATACCCTCCCCAACAAAGTCTGAATCCCAGCCTTGAAGAGAATCCTCCCCCACTCTTGTGGATTCAACATGGGTAGTGACCTCCAAAGGTACATATGTAAAGGATTGATCCCCAGGGTGACAATATTGGGAGGCATTGTGGACTTTTAAGAGGTGGAGACTAATGAGAAGTTCTCAGGTCATTGGAGGGAGGTCTTTAAAGGGGATTGTGGGACCCTGACGGATGGTGCATGTGTGTGCACATGTGCTCTTGTGGTCTCTGTCTCTCTATCCCCCCCCCCCCGCCTCCCTGTCTCTGGCTAAACATATGATCACCTTTTGCTCCTACACACACTCTCACCGTATGTAGCATCATCTGCCACCCTCACCAGAACTGTGCTGATGCAAGTGCCATGCCTTTGAACCTCTAAAATTGTGAAAGAAACTTTCTCTCATTATAATTTCATTGCCTAGGTATTTCACTGTAGTAGTGTGAAGCTAATACACTTTCCAAGTTAGTATCTTCTGTAGGTACTCTCTCTCTCTCTCAGACCCAGTGTATATTTCTTTTTTTTAATTTTTTTCTTTCTTTCTTTCTTTTTGTGAGAGAGAGAGAATGAGAAAGAGAGAAAAAAATTTATTTTTTCATCCGGCCTTTGTTTCTCTGACACTTAGTTGTTTGTGTATGTAGTGCTGGGGTTTGTACCCAGATCCTTGTGCATGCCAAGAAAGCACTCCAACAGCTGAGCCACTGCTCCAGTTCCGCAGTGTATTCTTTACAACTCTTTTTTTTATTCCTTCTCAGTTATAAATAGTAGATAGATACACACATGGATACATATATAGATGAGAAATACTAACAATTCTCTATATTAAACTTTTTCAGATCAAATCACTTAGTTTCTGACCGAAATATTAGAAATCCTAATTGTAGAAGCAGATATTCCTCCTTTCTAAGGATAAAAAAAAGCAACTCATCAAAATATATTCATTAGAAGTAGAGCTATGCTATGCTATTAATATAGAAAATATGGCATCATAATTCTTAACTATCCATAGATTTTAAAAAATTAAAAGTAATAAAGTTGTTTTTCAAAGTCTGAGTTATTTTTTTCCACCAATGTTATCAGTAGTCAATACAAAGATGAATGTTCAGATGGAAGTATTTTTTTGAATCTGGCACTGCGTTAGATGCTATAAGAAAGCCCCTAGAAGGCCTACAATAAACATTATGCAATTTTTATGCATCTGAAGTGTCTGTTGTATATTTCTCTTCTAAAACAATAACTAAACATAGCTTATTTTCAGTGAAAGTCTATTTAATATAATAGACATATTATAATGTGACCACAAAAATCAACCACTGTACCATGTAAAGGACTACCATCTCATTATTAAAGAACACTAAAATGATCTGGCAATTATACCAATCCAGATAAAACCACAAGGGTGCTTTAAGTGAGCTTCAAATTTCTAAATGCAAACAAAACCACGTGCAGGACTTATTTTGTGCTAATGAAAGCTATACTAATATTAATGGTTTTGACCACAAACCCTTCTATGTTTGCCTGAATGCAGTAACCACCAATAATGTTATAGTGACAGCCATGACATTTAGCATAAGATATAATGACAACTTCAATTTTCTGTTATTTCTTGCAACAAGTGATATTGGCTACGAAGAAGATAAAATGGACAATAAGGCAGCCCAGTAGAAGCTAGAAGAATGAGGAAACTTTTCATATCACTTGAGCTCAACTGCATGTTAGCATACACTACAGATGAGAAACATGAAAATAACTGTAGAATGTATTAGGGAGGGACTGATGGGTAAATGGACAACCAGCTGTGAGGTTCAGGTGAAATTCTCTATTCACAATTTTAAATTGGTTCAATCATTATGAAAGCAGAGAAAAAAACCTACTAGAGGCACCTGGGATTGAGGGGGATGAGACAAGAGTTGTACAGGCTCAAAGACAAAGTAGATTCTAGAACTTAAGTAAGAACACCATGAAAATTATAAATAAGGATGAGATCATGCCTGGAAGAGAGAGATGATATCCAGAGAGGATGTCTGGATTTAATGAGCATGAGTTGATGGAGACATGTAAGAAAAGAATAAATCCGCATCATATAAGAAAAGATAAATGGAGTTAACAAGGCTGTGAACAAACAAGATCATAAGAGCTAAATGTCTAAGATATCATAAATGTTGAGCCACAAGGAGAATCAAGATACATTCACTTTGTGCTTCCATTGCTTCATAAAGGGTTGAGGTGCAAAGAATTAACCTGCCAGTGGATTATTTTACATAACCTGATACACCCATTGCCTAGTGTTAAATCCATCAATTGCCAACCAGTTACAGATCTGCATTCCAATCCCTGCACATTCACTTACTAACCATGTGGCCCTGAAAACATTACTGCTCTTTTTAAAATTTCAATTTCCTCATTAGTGCTGATAATAATATTTATATAATGGGTCCCGTGAGCTTGTAGTGTGAAAAGTACATAGCATATTTCCAGGCATAGAGTATAGACTTTATGTTGCTACCATGCACACAGACTGGGCTTAATAAAGATTTTTAATAACTATAAGCATCAGCTTTTCAAATATGCTGACTTAGAGTTTTATAGAGAAAAAATAATCTGGATTACCTTACAAGGATGTTCTTGCCTCAGAGTCCCAGAATGTTTCTAAACGGAGTATGGAAATGAATTTTCCTCATGGACAGTTTCATTGTTAGAGCAAGGCAGGGTAAATCTTCCAGATGACAAGATCTGGAAATACCTACGGAGTCACCTCCTGTCTCACAGCAAGATTACTTGGCCAATTTCAGGACTAGGCAGTGGGCCAGCAGTGTCATTTGAAGTAGGCCAGACCTGTGAGTTGTTGGCCACAGCAAGGGGCGCCCTCTTCTCCCCTCACTCCTGCAGTGCATACTCCTTTCTAGCTTGGCTCATCATGTTTTCCAAATATCACTTAGCCCTGCTTCCTTCCATTCTGAAATTTCAAACTCTTGACCCCAGAAGACACAAGCCTGTTCTGTGGGCCAATTATATTCAGTTGAATCTCCATTACTGTTGACCTTATTCCAACCATGATTTAAAAAGAGAAGAGGAAAGTAAATCACCATGTTAACATTCTAGAAGACAAACTGAAATACAGTATAACATAAGAGACTAGTATTCTCAGCAGCTGAATTGAAAGGAAAGCACTCTTAAAGGCAATTAATCAAAAAATAAATAACAAAAAGTAAAAGGAGGGAAGATGCACAGAGTGTGTCTATCTCCATGGTGACTATATTTTGAGTAGCTTCAGGATAGAATATATAAAATAATCAGTACAGAGACTCTGTACTAAACCTATGACAGGTGGGCTGAAAGTTAAAATACTGCCCCACCCCAACAAAACAGAGCAATTCAACAACTAAAATATCTGTACAGATACATGTATGGATTTACTATTAAGAAAGAAAGAAGTTTAAAAAAGGAAATAAACATTCACTTGTCTACCAATTAATAATTTCCTCATTACATATACTAAAAGTATAAGCAGATTAACCTGCTTTGTACTGGTCTTTGAAACAATAATATAAGCTTATCAAATTATATCCATCACGGAAAATATAATTTAAGAGAATGTTTAATGTCGAAAACAAAGCAAATTTTATATTGAGTGGTATGGAAAGAAAACAGTAGTGCTCTAATTAGCCACTTAGTATTTAAAATTGGCTGGTATAAAATATGAGAATATAAGGTAGAAATTCAACATTTCATCTAAAGTGTCAGAGCAATGAAAGCCACATTAAAAACTAAATAAAATTGGATTTTGTCTTTCTATCTCTCACTATCCCTCTCTCGCTCAAAAAAAAACCTGAAATACATTACAAAAAATAAATAAAATAATGAATCACTATACAGACCCATATCAAATGAGTTTGGGATATTTTTAATTGAATATTCAATCCAAAAACAGAAAGACGATCTAGCCAAGCTTTTAAAAATTAGTCAAATGAGTTATTACTCAACTTCATTTGTATAACTTTAAATGGTGTAAACATTTTTACCCATATCAGCATAGTTTTGATTATAAATGTTATTGAAATTAAATAAGTTTTTAAAGAGAGAGAGAACGAATACATTGTATTTATTCTTTTCATCTGCCTTTGTTTCTCCAACGCACAGTTGTGTATGTGATCCTGGTACTTGAACCCGGGTCTTTGCGCATGCCAGGCAAGTGCTCCAACAACTGAGCCACCCCTCCAGCCCTGAAATTAAAGAATTTTTGAAATAATTACTGATTGACTCCAAATTTGTTTTGTCATATTGGCAAGCCTAGAAAGCATTTTAATCTAAAAGCTATTTTCAAAGAAATGCTTCCTAAAAATTAAAAAAGCATGTTTTTGTATATTAAAATAATATTTTTAAAAATTACAAATTATTAAAGAGCTATAATATTTAAAACTGCATGGTATTGCCATCAAAACAGACATGATGACCAATGGAACAGAAAAAAAAAGACACTGAGACAAACCCACATAGATACAGTAGTCATCTGATACTTGACAAAGATGTCAAAAAACATGTTAGAGCTGGGCAAAGTGATATACACCTGTAATCCTGGCAGCTTGGGAAGACTGAGGCAGGAGGACAAAGAGTTCAAAGCCAGGCTCAGCAGCTTAGCGAGACCCTGTCTCGAAATAGAAAATAAAAAGATCTGGGAATGTGGCTCAGTAGTTAAGTGCCCCTGGGTTCAATCAGTCCTTGGTACCTAAATAAATAAATAAATAAATGAAAGAAAGAAAGAAAAGTAAAGGAAAAAATGTGGGAGAAAAGATAGTTTTTTAACAAAGGGTGCTGGGAAAATTGGGTATCATATGTAGAAGAATGAAACTAGATCCCTGTCTTTCACAAAGCACAAAAGTTAATTCAAAGTGTATCAAAAACCTAGGAATTAGACCAGAAACTTTGCAATTACCAAAAGAAAACACAGGCTCAACAGCTCATTAATACAGGCAGTGTCTTTCTTAACAAGACCCATAAAGCTCAGGAAATAAAAACAAGAATCAGTAAGTGGGACCGCATCCAATTAAAAAGCTTCTGCCCAGCAAAGGAAACAATTAAGAGCGTGAGGAGAGAGCCTAAAGAATGGGAGGAAATCATTGCCAGCTACGCTTTCAACAGGGGATTAAAGTCCAAAATATATAAAGAACTGAAAAAACAAATAATACAATAAATAAATAGGCAAAAGGATTAAAACAGCATTTCTCAAAAGAGGAAACACAAATGGTCAACAAATACATGAAAAATGTGTTCAGTATCCCTAGCAATCAGGAAAATGCAAGTATAAACTACATGGAGATTTCATCTCATCCCAGTTAGAGCAGAAATCAAGAAGACAATAATAAATGCTGAAAAGGATGTGGTTAGGAGGGTACACTCATATAGTATTGGTAGAACTGCAAATTAGTAAAGACACTTTGAAAAGCAGTATGGAGATTCCTCAAAAGACTGGGAATACAACCACCATATGACCCAGCTATTTCACTCCTCAATATTTATTCAAAAGAACTAAAATCAGCATACTATAATGATACAGGTATACCCATATAGCATGACAATTCCCAATAGCTAAGTTATGGAACCAGCCTAGGTGCCCATCAACAGATAAATGGATAAAGAAATGTGCTATATTTGCACAATGGATTTTTACTCAGCCATTATGAATGAAATTATATCATTTTCTGGTAAAAGGATGGAACTGGAGGGCATCAAGCTAAGTGAAATAAGTCAGGCTCAAAGTCAATAATTAAATGTTTTCTCTCATATGTGGAAGCTAGAGCAAAATAAGGTAGAAAAAAGGGGATATCACAAGAAAATAGAAGGGAGATTAGTAGAGTAGGGGATAGGGATAGAGGGGGAGGGAAGAGGGATAGGAAAAAGAAGGAACTGTGGACTGAGACTGACCAAATTATGTAATGTACATATATGAATATACCACAGTGATTTTTACCTTTAAGTATATATACAAGGCATCAATTAAAAAACAATAAATAAACAGAAGGAAAACCAGTAGAGAGGAAGGGAGGTAAAGGGGAAGAAGGAGGGGAGGGAAAAAGGAAGCACTGAAATGGAGCAAATTATATTCCCATGTGCGATTGTGGCAAAATAAACCCCTCTATTATAATGCACTAATAAAAACATTTAACTTACATTATTTGAAAAATGGCAGCTGCCACAAAAGGTAGTAGATAAAAAGAAATGAGGAGAAAGACCAAGGAGGACTGGACAGTAAGAAAATTGCTAAAGAATCTTCCATTTCACTTCCCTTCCTGAGTGATCAGGGCTAACAGAGTACTATTCAGAAAGTTTATTGTGTATTCCTTGAGGTTTAGGGTCAGTAATTGACTGCTATGATTTAAATGTATCCCCCAAATTTCATATGTTGGGAACTTAATCCTCAAAATTGATAAGTTAATGGTAATTGGTGATAGCGCTTGGGCAGAGAACTAGGATTAGATGAGGACAAGAAGGTGGGTCTCAGGACCAGAATGGTGGCTCAGCTGTATTACACTTGCCTGGCATGCCTGAGGACCTGGGTTCATACCCCAGCACCATATACACAACTAAGTGTTGAAGTAATGAAAACCAGATGAAAAACTAAATAAAATTTATTCTCTCTTCCTCTCTCTCTCACTGTCCCTCTGTCTTAAAATGTATGTGTGTGTGTGCGCAAGCACATGTTTTAGTAAAAAAAAAAAAACTTGACTGAACTTTTTAATACCTGAATTAAATTAAGGAAAGAATTAATTGTATTTGCCCAAGATTATATGCAGCAACCAGAAAATATAATTTTTCATAATGAATTTTAAAAAGTAAGAAAACAGTATCCGGAATAGCAGTAACAACAATAATAATAAAGTTATGTTTACCTTGTTCCAGACAGAATCAAACTTGTTAGGTAAGCCAGTTACATAACAACATTTATTAAGATATTTAGAAGTTTTTAAATGACTAATATTTTCCTTACCCATGTCTTTATTTAAAATGTATGTTCCTCAGATTAGGCACTTAGATCCATGAGAAATACAATATGACAGAGCATAAGAAGAGTCACAAGACTGTGACTTTAAAGCAAAGAAATAATCATTTTTATGCAGATCAGAGTGGATCAGAAAAGTACCTTAGTGTGTACTTAGTCAAGATGTAACAGAAGAAAAAAGTTCTGGCTGGGCATGGTGAGCAGAGCCATGAGGGTCACAAATTCAAAGTCAGCCTCAGCAATTTTGCAATGGAGGCCCCCAGCAACTCAGCAAGACCGTGTCTCAAAATAAAAAAATAAAAAAGGTCTTGGGGTATGGCTCAATGGTTTAGTGCCTCCTGGGTTCAATCCCCAGTACCAAAGGAAAAAAGAAGGAGAAGGAGAAGAAGAACAAAAAAAAGAAGAAGGAGGAGGAGGAGGAGGAGGAGGAAGAGGAGGAAGAGGAAGAGGAAGAGGAGGAGGAAGAGGAAGAAGAAGAAGAAGAGGGAGAGGAGGAGGAGGAGGAGGAGGAAGAAGAAGAAAAGATCCTGAAAAAAAAATTGGAGAAATTAGTCCATGAAGGATCTCTCACTAGAATTTCCAGTTCTTTAATAGAAATTTGGAAATTTAACATCAGAACCATATTACATATTATTAAATTTCACGGTATGTCATCTTATGACACCTATGTCATCTTATGAACTATTATACAATGCAAATTCCTTAGTGTTCTTTCAGTCATTTTTATGTAATAATTTTATCCACTATACAAATTTGCAAACCAAAGAACTTTAATATTTTAATAAAGAAACTGATGTTAAAATTAATATTCTAACATCTCTTGTTGGCAGATACAGTACAACTCTTACAAATGGTTTCTAGTAATATACTAATTAAGGGGATTAAATGGGAAGAACATTTTGATCAAAATGTTTGTAGAAGTTTTGACTGATTCTGATTATTCCTTTTGCTTCAAATCTTTGACAGCGATTGACAATATATCACATGAACAATCTGAAAACAGACCCCAGCTCCAAAGCAAAAGAAATATCTATATGAACCAGAACCCAAAATAAAGTTCAAAATCACAGGTCTCGGAAAGCTGGTACTTGGAAGCAGCAAGTAGTGGCCAAGAGTCTATTCCTCTAAAACAAAAACAAAAACAAAAAAATCCTGAACTGGGATAAAAGAATTTTTTTTTTTTTTTAAAGAGAGAGGGACAGTGAGAGAAACAACTTTATTTAGTTTTTTCGCATGGCCTTAGTTGATCCAACACTCAGTTGTGTACGTGGTGCTCGGGTTTGAACCAGGGTCCTCATGCTTGCCAGGCAAGCGCCAAAACCACCGAGCCACCGCTCCAGCCCCGATAAAAGAATTTTAAACAAGGGCTAGGGCCAGGCTCACTGCTTAAAGTCAACAGCTGATGGAAGGAAATCTACCCTCTCCCAAGGGCAGTTGGGAAAATTGCTGTTAATCCCTGCCTACACTGAGCTTTCTCAGCTGGAGAGCAAGACAGGTAGAAGGACAAAGACTTGACCTCTTGATTAGAAAACAAGGTCAATATCCTTAACATCCCTACAGAATGAATGATCTAAGCCAAATTGCAAGACCTGGTTCTGGGCTGGGGGCCAGGGGTGTAGGTAAAGATTGCATCCAAAATATTTGACAGCTAGTTAGTTTGACAAATCAGGGGATAAATTTGGAAAGAAATTAACAGAGAATAAGATCTGGTTAAAGAACTTGAGTTGTAATTAAAACAATTACAATAAGCCTTTACATTAATTCCTGGAATGTATATTGACTTTTTAAATTTTTAGCAATCCTACTACATATAAAGTGTTGTCTTATTTTTGGTTTTGATTTTGAGGTTTCAATGGTAAGCATCTTCGCATGTGCTTGTTAGACATTTGCATAACTTCTTTGGAGAAATGTGTATTCGTTTTCTTAAATGTCTTGAACCAGTAAGTCCTTCACTCTTCATCAAGGAGTTCTGTGTGTTTGTTAAAGTACGGAGTTCTGTGTGTTTGTTGAAGTACAACTCTAACTCTGATAATTCAGCACTTTGTTATGACCTTCAGTCTCTACTTGCACAGAGCCTCCAAGTCAGTCAAGGGTGAGAGATTGGGCCTTCTTTGGTTTTTGCTGAAAACACACATGTCCCTATACATGACCTCCTAGTTCCCTAGAATTATAAAAGAGCTTTTCAGATCCCTCCATTGACACATCATTCACAAATTTTCCTTTTGATTCTTTTGTTAGCTTTTTGTTTGCCTCCATTGGTATTGCCGACATAGGATGCTGCAATGTTAAACTACTGGTGACTTTCCAATGAGTGACATTCAGACAGGACTTTCTCACTCATTGAGTTCTGAGTCAGTTCGACTAAAGACTGGGCCTCTTCATGTGACTTTTCTAGGGACTTCCAGATAGGTCAAATGGTAACAGTTCTCTAGAGATAATTTTTTTTAGAAGACCCAAATCCTTTCTGCTCTTTAGCAGTGGCTGACTGCTGATTTTCACATCTCCTTGGCTCTGATACTATAATTTTTAATTCTACAAAAGAGGTAGAAAAATACAAATGGGAACAAGTTAAAATGCCTCAAGGATTACTGTTCTTTCTGAGATTCAGTCATGTCACTTTTTTGTAAATAAAGGATCCTCAAATTGTTGCAAGCCTTTAATGAATTTCCAGAATCCTGAAAAGACAGTTTTTGACCATTTTTGCTATAATCTCCTTTCTTTTATAAAGGAGTTCATTTGGAGAAGTCCTTTCTCTGCCATTCCAGAAATGTTTCTCAAGATTCTTTCAAAGGTTATTTTTAAATTTTATTTCAAGATATACTTGGGAAGGGCTGGAGTGATGGCTCAGAGGTATTGTGCTTGCCTGGCATGTGTGAGGACCCAGAACCCAGACTCAAACCCCAGCACCACACATGCAACTGTTGGAAAAATGAAAACCAGAAGAAAAACTAAATAAAATTCAATCTTTCTCTCTCTTTCTCTCTTGCTCGCTCTTGCTCTCTTTCACTCCCTCTCCCTCCCTCTCTCTCTCTCTTTAAAGGTAAAAAAAGATATACTTGAAAGCCATAGTAACCCAGGCAGCATGGCACTGGCATAAAAACAAGTACATAAACCAATGGAACAAAACAGAAACCCAGAAATAAGCCAAAGCATCCATGTCCATGATTCCTGACAGAGATGCCAAAAACACACACTGGAGAAAAGAGAGCTTATTCAATAAATGGTGCTGGAAAAACTGGATAGCCATATGAAGAATATTGAAACTTAACTTCTCTCACGCTGTATGAAAATCAACTCAAAATGGATCAAAGACCTAAATGTAAAACTTAAAACTCTGAAGCTACTAGAAGAAAATGCGGACAATTCTTTAAGACATTGGTATAGGCAGATTTGTTTTTTTAGGTAGGATCTCTAAAACACAAGAAACAGAAGCAAAAATAGGCTACTGATATTACATAAAATTAAGCTCTTGCAACAGCAAAGGAAATAACCAACAGAATGAAGGCACAGTCTACAAAATAGGGGAACATATTTGCCAACTGTGATGGTTAATTTTGGTTTGCCACTTCAGCAGATTGAGGCACACCTAGAGAACTGTTAAAGCACACATCTGGGTATGTCTGAAAAGATGTTTCCAGAGATTGGAGAATGAGTCAGCAAACTGAATGGGGAAGACTCATCCTGAATGAGTGTGGGATCATCCTATAATCTGGGGTCACAGATGGAACAAAAAAAATAAAAGAAAGAAGAAGTTCAGGCTCATATGGTTGATCCTTGAGCAGGTGCATTTTTCTGAGGGCATGCTCCATGGAGGCCAAGCTCCAGATTCTGCAGCCTTTAAATTTCAGACTTGCAGCAGTGATTTGCCAGGAGACTTCCAGACCTTCAGACTCAGACTGGTGCTCCAAATGTTCCCTCTTGTTTTGAGACTCTTAGCATCTTGAACTCAGAAGTTACCTGCTTTCCTGACTCTCCACCCTGCATATTGTGGGACTACTGAACTTTTCTGATCATGTAAGTCAATGTAATAAACCCTATTGGTTCTACTCCTCTAGAGAACTCTGAATGATATACTAACTCTTCATCTGACAAAGGATTAATATCTAGACTATATAAAGAACTCAAAAAACTTAAAAAGTAATCCAACTTAAAAGGACAAAAACCTAAGTAGACACTTCTCAAAAGAAGAAATACAAATGGTCAACAAATACATGAAAAATTTCTCAATACTGTTAGCCATCCAGGAAATGTAAATCGAAACTATAATTACATAGCATCTTACCCTGGTTAAAACGGCTATTATAAAAAATCAAAAAAATCAATGCTGGTAAGGATGCAGAGAAGAAGATACTCTCGTACACAAATTAATATAGCCATCACGGAAAACAGTTTGGAGATTCTTCAAAACACTAAAAATGTATTTACCATATGATCCAGTTATCACACTCATGTGTGTACATCCAAAGTAAATGAAATTACCATGCCAACGAGATAACTTGGATTCTTGGATTAATTGTGGTAGTTTTCACAATAGCCAAGAACTGTAATCAAACTCGATGGATGTCCGTAGTTGAATAAATAAAGAAAAATTTAAATGTACTAATCACATGTACAATGTAGAATTATTCAGCTGTAAAGAATGAAATCCCAGGGGCTGAAGCGGTGGCTCAGTGGTTACAGAGCTTGCACAGCATGCTCAATACACGGGTTCAAACCCCAGCACCACACACAAAACTAAGTGTCAGAGCAACGAAAACCATGTGAAAAACTCAATAAAAATTGATTTTGTTCTCTCTCTCTCTCTCACTGTCCTTCTCTCTTTAAAAAAAAAAGAAAGAAAAAAGAAATCCTGTCTTTCACATTAATATGAATGGAATTGGAGGATATTATGTTAAATAAGATAAGCCAGACACAGAAGGACATAGCACAGGATTGAAGGAAGGTTGAATAATGACTACCCAAACACACTTAATGGAAGGAATATGTTTTTGCATTGCACAGCACAGTTGGATGAATATAGTTCAAAACTACCTGTTAAATATTTTATGAATATCTGGAAGATAGGAACACAAACCTCTAAACAAAGAAATAATAAGGAAAGAAAAGTGTAATTACCCTGATTCAATCAGTTCACACTGTATGCATGTGTTGAAATATCACACTGAATCCCATTAATACATACATAATGGATGTTAATCAAAGTTCTTTAAATACTTTATTTTAAAAAAATGAAAGATCAATTTTCTGACATAATTTTATATACTTTTTATAATCTCTATGAAGACCTCTATGAAATAGTTTCTACACCCTAAAAAGTTTTCTGTTTAAGTAGTATTGCCAATGGGAAACATTCCAATCTTATTCTAGTCCCCATATATCACTGTGTCTTTTACATTTACAAATAGAGAAAAAGGGGCTGGAGCGGTGGCTCAGCGGTTTAGGCACTTGCCTAGCAAGCGCGAGGACCCGGGTTCAAACCCCAGCACCACGTACACAACTGAGTGTTGGAGCAACTAAGGCCATGTGAAAAACTCAATAAAATTGTTTCTCTCTTTCTCTGTCTCTCTCACTGTCCCTCTCTCTTTAAAAAAAATAAAAAAATAAAAAAATAAAAAAATAAAAAAAATAAAATAAAAACAAATAGAGAAAAACTGACTAGTAAAAACTGACTCTCACTGGAAAATAAAAACTGCAATATATGCAAAACTTTCATTTGACTTTTTCAAGGCTTTTTAAATATAGAGTCATCCCTTGGTATCAATGGAGAAATGGTTCTAGATCCTTTGTAGATCCCAAAATCCAAGAATCCTCAAGTTCTTTGTATAAAACAGTATAATAACTATATGCAATTCTCCTGTATACCTAAAAGCATTTTTAGATTACTTTAAATACCAAATATGATATAAATGTATGTAAATAGTTGCTAGACTCTATCATTTAGAGAATAATTAAAGGAAAAGTCTGTCTTTGCAAATGTCTCCTATCCATGTGGTTGGTTGAATTTACAAATACAGAAGGTTAACTGTACTATTACCTAAAGTATTTTATTTCAAACTATTGGCTTTAGATATTTATTTTTTCATTCATACATTTGTCAGAGCAATTACAGAAGGCAATCTTTTCCCTAGAAGCCAATCACTTTTCAAAGACAAACCACTTTCTCTGTAAAACTGAGATTGTAAAGAATATAATCAACAAAATTGATTAACATTCACTTGGAGAAGCTCTTGAGGAAAAAAATATTACTATTTACTCTATGCTTATCTTGACTTTTTTTTTTTTTTTTTGAAGGAGGAGTAAAAGGAGTCGTATTTATTTAGGAAGAAGAGCAGAGACTCCGCAAGGCAGAGGGGTACATGGAAGCAGGACACCCTTATCTTGACTTTTTTGATTATCATGGCTAATGTTTGCTAAGCATTTACATGATTTTCTTCAGGTCACTAAGGAAGTAATCAGCTAATAATCAGAAAATTAACCTCTCCCCATCTGCTGCTGAAGGTCAATATCATAGCCACTGCTCTATATAAACTCTGTATACCTTCTGCCATGTAAATAATTATGATTATTTATTTACCTTAGAAAAGCAAATAGAGGTAGGTGTTCCCAAGACAACCACCACCAAAGACCCAGCTTGGAGCCTAGCCAACAAGCCAAGCAGCTGTTGGGGTCCCCAGGCTTCTGGTTCCCAGCCAACAGGTGCTCCCAAGACACCCACCCCAGAGGACCCCCACCCCAAGCTGGGGCCAATGCACCCAGTAGCCACATGGACCCCAAGGAACCTCAATTCAGAGAAAATAAGGAATCAAACTAGAAAAGTTTTACTTTAAACCCACAACTCCCCTACCAAGGAGCCCACTGACAGGGAGCAGGATGAAAATCTTCCAAAAATTATAAACAATCTGATTTCTGAAAGGAACAATGAACTAAAGGAAGATTAAATGAAGGGACTAAGTGAGAAAACTCAAGAGATGAAAAACTCTATTATCAAAGAAATAGACATACTGACAAAGGAAGTAACAGCTAAAATCTTCAGTCAATCACATCATAGGAACAATTAGGTAATTTAGCAATAGATGAACTTTCTATAAGAAACAGAACTTCAGCTCTTGAAGAAAGAACTTCCAACAAGGAGAATAGACTGAGTAAACTTGAGTGCATGGAAGACAAAAAAGGAGAAAAAAATACTTCGCATGAGAAGAATTTTCAAAATGTCTGGGATGAAATCAGAAGAAACACTCTAAGAGTAACTAGGATACAGGAAGAAATTGAAATGCAAATGAGTGGCATAAAGAATATTCTTAATGAAATACTTAAAGAAAAACTTTCCCATATCAGAATAGAGTCAGATACGTTTATCCAGGAAGTGTACAGGACACCCAACAGGTCTATACTCAAATGAGAAACTCACCAAGACACATTATATTCAAAATGCATAACAGGGAAATCAACAAAAGAATATTAAAAGCTACAAGAAAGAAATACCAAATCACAGTTAGAGGCAAAGCAATAAGGACCACCTCTGACATTTTAGTTCAGGTCCTGGAAGCTATAATGTGCTTATTCTAACTCCTTTGGGAAAATACCCAGAAGAGGGATAGCTGGTTCATATGGTGGATCAACCCTACAGGCATTTTTAGGAAGTTGAAATTAGATCCCTATCTCTCACCTTGCACAAAATCAAATCAAACTGGGTCAAGAACTGGGAATTAAACCAGATACCATGCAACTGCTAGAAGAAAAATTAGAACCAACACTCCAGCACATGGGAGTTGGCAATGACTTTCTCAACAAGGCTCCCAAAACAAAATAATTAAAATCTAGAATCAACAAGTGGGATGTTATTAAATGAAAAAGCTTTTGCTCAGATAAGGAATTGGTCAAAACTGTCAAGAGAGAACCTACAGAATGGGAGAAAACCATGGCCTGTGATTCCTCCAACACGGAACTAATATCCAAAATTTACAAAGAACTCAGAAAACTTAATTTTAAAAACATAATCAATCCAAACAATAAATGGGCCAAAGAGCTAAATAGAAACCTCTCAACAGAGAACATTGAGCAAAACAGTGAATACATGAGAAAGTGTTCTAAATCACTAGTAATTAGATAAATGCAAATCAAAACTACATTGAGTTTTCACCTCACTCCAGTCATATTGGCAAAGATGAAGAATATAAACAATTTCAGGTGCTGGAGGCGTTGTGGGAGGATAGGAACACTAGCATATTGTTAGTGGAACTGCTCTGGAAAGCAGTGTGGAGACTTCTCAAAAAATTAGTGATGGATACACCATCTGATCCAGCTATCCCTCTTAGGTGTATTTTCCCAGAAGAGCTAGAATCTAGAATCAGCACATTACAACAATACAGCAAAATCAATGTTCATAGAAGTTCAATTTATAATTGCTAAATTATGGAATCAACCCAGATGTCACTCACTGGATAAATAGATCCAAAAGATCTGGTATATATACATATACACACAATGGAGTTCTACTCAGCTATTAGAAACAATAGTATAAATAGTAAATGTATGGCAATGGAAAAAAATCATGTTTTCCCTCATGATTTTGTGGAGGCTAGAGCAAAACCCAGGCTTGGGTGAAAGGTAGTCAAGCTCTTGTACTAGACCCACCAAAATGATAGCAACACATAATCTAGGGAAATTATAGATATGTATGGGAGGAAGGAGGAAGGGTAGAGGAAGGGAAGCTAGTGAGACCATCAACAATGTAACATAGTCTTTATATCCCCAGAGAAGCCAAATAATACTTATACAATCATTTAATACTGTAAGGGGAAATACAGAAGAATCAAGAGTCTAGGGTGGGGCAGCTGACTCTGGATTAGGATTGATTGAATGCATATCATATTGTTACTTTATATGCATTTATTTGTACAACAACTCCTTAATAAAAAAAGAACTTATAAATCTGAATGTTATTATAATTGTCAAATTTATGCTTGTATGAATAAAGTTACTCATTCCAGAATGTTAAAAAAGAAAAGCAATTAAAAAGTGAAAAATTGATGTTGAAATAAACATTTTTTGGTATTGAATTAGACCTTCTTGAAATATACCTGGTTAATAGTAGAATAGTTATGAAAATAATAAGTTGCCTTTCTGAAAAAGAAGCTGTAATATTCACTGAATATTCCTATTCTAACACTCCAGACTGATCTGCATATGAGCAGACAAAAGCCTGGAAATTTTATAATTTTTCTCCAGACACTTGTTTGTGGAAGTAGGCATAAAACAGGTGAGAGCAATTGAGCATCTGCTACACAACAGTTGTCACTGATGTTTTATAATTACTCTTTGGAAACCTGTGAATTATACCAACTAAAATGTAGCAAATATCAATATTGCACTACCAATTACTGCTTGATGCCCATTCTTCTACCAAATATTTAAGTTTGAACCCAGGAAAAAATCTCATAAGGAAATTATATATATGCGTGTATGTGTGTGTTTATCAGTTCTCTTTTTGTGAAATGCATTCACATTTACGTTTTCTCATACTCTCACTAATGTTGAGTTGTTTTAGTATTTACCACAACTCTTGATATTAATTCTATTTTTATATAAGTTTTTAAAAAACTAACATGAAATTTTTTAAAGGATGCTTACCTTAAGATGATGCTTTGACCAAGGCTTCTGTTAGAGAACACTGACTCTGTGGTCTCTAAACTCACCCCATATCCATTGTACCCAAAGTGATTCTAGTCCTAAAGACTTCTTAGTCATTTCTCAAATATTCTTTTTTTAAACTCTCATACTCTGACTATTTTAAAACTCTAAAGTTGTTTATTTCTTTCTCATTCATGGTGTAAAACTCATTAGCTTTTATAAATAATTCTGGTATGCATTCTTTCACCTTTAAAACTATGAACATAAAATAATTAAAAGTTGATTAATAATAGTTTTTGCAAATGTCTCACTCTTCAGCCACCTTTACATATAACCTCCCATACTTAACTTTTCTCTTCGAATAAGTTCATCTTCCTTTCTATTTAAATATTTTACATTAGAATGGTTAATTATCATCCAATATTATTTGTCATAGAGGAAACCATAAAAACAGTTTCAGTGAAAACAGTTATACAAGTCTACTTAGGTACTAGTTACTGCCTAAGACTTATTGTCTCTCTTAAAAAGGTAGTTTAATAAACTGAGACTTCACCTGATTCTAGTTAGAATGCAAATAATAATAAATGTGGGGCGGTTGGAATGCTTATGCACTATTGGTGAGACTGTAACTTAGTACAAACACTGTAGAAATCAGTATGAAGTTTCCTCAAAAGATGAGGAATAGAACCACCCTATGACCCAGCTATACCTCTCCTTGGAATTCATTTAAAAGAATTGAAGTCAGCATACTATATTGCTATGTGCATACCCATGTTTATTGTATCACAATTCACAATGGCCAATTAATGGCTAAGTTATTAACTAGGTGTTGATCAACAGACGAATTGATAAAGAAAATGTAATTGGAGTTGTATTCAGTCATAAAGAATGAAATTATACAATCAAAAGAGTCAAGAGGTTTCCTACAGAAATGGAGAGTATCATGGACTATGATTCCTCAGACAAGGGTCTCATATCCAGAATCTATAAAATACTCAAAAATGTCAGCTACAAAATCACCAACAGCCCAATTGATAAATGGGCCAAAGAGCTAAACAGAGACTTCTCACCAGAGGACATTGATCAAGCCAATGAAT